>CAUYSK010001890.1:0-60394 GCA_963575035.1 Avahi laniger
TTGCACTAATTTGTAGTCCCACCAGCAGTGTAAGAGTGTTCCTGTCTCTCAAACTATCATTAGAGTGAATACACAGTCTACAGAATGGGAGAAAATATTTGCTCTCTTTTTTGTTGTTGTTGTTGCCAGAGTTCTTCGCCGTTTCTTCTCATCTGAAACCTCTTCTCTCAGCTCAGGGAAGGTAGGTTTGTAGTGTGTCTGTTTTCCTTTGCTGGGAACTCTCCTACTTATAAGAAAAACGATCCCTAGATAGTACTTTTGTGACCTCATCCGAAAAATTGGCCCAGCAAGTGACAGACTGTACTGCAGCTGTTCTATATTGTTCCTTTCCCCTGCAGCTGTCACAGTTCAGGTTGGTCCTGGATGATCTTTGTGCAGAATGGTAGGTTGTTTCCCAGGCCACTATTGTAAGCTCAGGTGGGGACTGGATGTACCCTTCTTCACAGGGGCTGGCATGACCTGAGATTGCTCTGCTCAGGTCTCCCTGCGATGGTGGCAGTGGCGGCTGGGCAGGACTATCTGGGTAGTGTTTATAGTTTTAAGGGCTGGGGTGATCACTCAACCCAGGTCCAGGTGTGATGGTGACTCGTGTTGAATGGGTTCCTGGCAGATTGCTGGACTGTGGGGGTGGCTCCCAGCGGTGACACGTGGGAGCCATGGTGGCTGGGGCCCTGGGACCACGTAGCAGTATGGTGCCTTCAGGGTGAGGCTACAGGGCCAGGCCACCAGGCAGCTGGGATTCTCTCCTTGCCCAGGTGCTGTTGAGACAGCTGCTGCTGGGATTCTCAGGTAGTGTTGCTAGCACACATTTTGCTCTAATCCCCTGTGGTGGGGAGGGGTGCTTGGTTACTAGTCATAGGGCATGCAAGTGCATTTGCTCTCCCTGCTCTCTCTCTGGCCAGGCCAGGGTGATGCAGAGGTGATTACAACAAATCTTAGCCCTGTGTAGACCAGGCATTCTGGATCTGAGAGCTCAGAATGGTGTCAGTTGCAGTGACTCAGGAATGGTAGCCATCAGATCCCTACTGTGCCCACTTTGCAATGCAATGTCACTGCACAGACTCCAGGCAGCTCTGTGATCAGTCTGGAGGTCTGTGGTGGTGGGATCCCCTCACAGCTTGAGTTGCTGTGTCTGCAGGGGGGTGGTGGAGCCCTGGGTCTCTTTCCTCCTGTCCTTCCCCATGTGTGACTGCCCCCATCAGGTACCTTCTAATCTTGCCAAATGGATCACCTTGTCTCTCTCTTCTCTCTGAGTCTCCCATTACTTCTCCAGTGATTCCTGTTGCCTACTCCAAGAATGCCCATCTGTAGATAAGGATCTACATACAACTTTTGATCATTTCCTTGTGAGTGGCATGGCAGACTAACGTCAACCGTCTTGCTCACTCCCCTGCCTTGAAAAATTTTAATGTTCGTTTTTTGGAGGAAATTTGTCCATGCACACTGAAGACCAATAAGGACAAGATTTTTGTTCAAGAGTAAAGCATTTCACAAAACTTCTTTCAAAAAATAATGGGCGTATGTCATTATATTCTCACTGTTTGTTTATATTAAACCGTTTAGATTCAGAAAATTTTCTGCTTCATAATAAAAAATAGAGAAAATCATCACAGCATTTGCCTAATTTCAGTGTAACTAAAACAAATTAATATAAATTTTATCAATTTATATGTCATAAATAATAAATCAAAAATCATGAATATATTTTAAAAGAGATAGCAGGGAATCTACAGAAATGTACCAGATATGCCCTGAAGGACAGATAAATTTAGTATGATTAATTTTTGAAGGGAAAAACTTAAAATATTAATATATATGTTACATGAAAAAGTTGGCACTCCATAGGAAATTTTGAAATACATTCAATGTAGATATAATATGAAAAGCCTTATATTTATGTATCTGTGTCCTGGCTTAAACTGTTTCTTACCTATCTTTTTGCTGGTCTCCCAATTGTTATTGCCAACACATAAAAATAAATGGAGTTTTAGTTCTTGATGGATTTTCTGTCTGTTTCTTATTTTCAGCCTATTATCCTAATCCTTTCTTTGTAACTTTATTATTATTATTTTCAAAAGCCAATTTTGATAGCAGACATAGCATTTTTAGATTCAGGTGGGGAAAAGATTAAGTGGAATACAGAGAAAGCTTTCATGTGGATAATCTGAGACAGAAGGAGTACCGAAAGAGAAAACAAAGATATGGAATCTAAATGTGATTGTGACAGTCATGCTTAAAGTTATCCTGATTACTACAGTGTGTTTAACCAGAGCAAAGATTTTTATTTGTTCAACATATTTATCATAAATAGCTTTGAGAAAGTTTGTTTATCCAAGCTAGTGCCAAAAGTTTTATTTCATTTAAGTATACAAGGAAAATAAAGAAAATTAAATTTGAGAGAAATTACATAGGTCTATTAGAAAAACATATTTAAACATACAGTAAGTATGAATTGAATAAATAAGGGCATTATTTTCAATATGAAAGAGACTTCAAAGGGTTTCTTTAGGTTTTAGGATGTCAAAAAACAGTGAACTCTGATTGAACAAAACAAACTAGATAAAAATATTTTTAAATGAATACTTTTAAGACTTTATGAGTGAATAGATATTATTCCCATTGTATGACTGTGCCCTGTATTCATAACAGGTGACCCAAAGTGATGTGGCAAAATTGAAAATGTATTTCAGTAAGCTATAAATATAATAGAAGGTATGTACAATGAGCTTAAATGAATATAGGTCATTAATACAGAGAAGTGATGTGGTTGCCCTCTCCCTTAGAATGATGTTATGACAACAGCAGCAGCGACAATGATAATCAAAATAAAAATGCTAATTAATATTCATGAATCACTTGCTATGTGCCAGAACTAATCTTCTTCTATTTACATTGACTCCTTTCTTTTAAACCTCCCAATAATCTATGCAGTAATATTATATTTAACTCATTTTAAGAAAGAAGAAATACAGGCACAGCGATGTTAACTAACATGCTTAAGATCTTAACAACAGATAGGACATACTGGAGCAAGACTTTGATCCCAGGAAATCTGGTGTCAGAGTCTCATCCTAACCACTATGATATATAAATTTTGATTCCTTGGTTCCATAATTCCTTTGTGAGGTTCCTTGCTTTTGTATTGGGGAAACATTTCTGCCTTACCATTTTTTTCTATGAGCAAATTTTCCTGTCTCTTTCTTGTTTTCCTAAGAGATACATAGCCCATGTACATTTTTAATGGCTTTTAGGTCTTTTGCTTTAGTGCCTTCCAATGCAAGCTCGCCATGTGCATTTTACTGTCTTTCTACTGCTCCAGACTTGTCTTCTAATACTTTCCTTTAATATATGATGCTCTAGTTATTCTGGATGATTCTGTATTCCAAAAAGTAGACAAATATGATTATCTACCACTTGAAGCATACATTTATAATATGTTTCAAACTATCATGTCTGTTTCTCTTCTCTGTTTATCAAAATATAACACATTATTTAACTTAGAACAATTGTCAATCTTCTGTAATTTTTTTCAAAATACATTTGTCAGATTTAGTGGTTTCCTTTCCTTTTCTAGCTTACTATCTTTCCTAAATCCTATTATATCATGTTTTCTTTTCTTCTTTTATCAAAATTTAATCTTTGTATTTCAAAATATTACAGGAGTACACATGTTTTTGGTTACATGGATCACTTTTGTTATGTTTGAGTCCGGGTTGTAAGTGTGCCATTACCCAGATAGGGTTCATTGTACCTGTTAGGTAGGTTTTTCCCCATCACCTCCTACCCCCTGCCCCCTGCTTGATTTCCGGTGAGTTTTACTTCCCTCTGTGCACATGTGTGCTTATCGGATAGTTACAATTTAAGAGCAAGTGCATGTGGTGATTGTTTTTCCATTCTTTAGATATTTCACTTAGGATAATTGTCTCAGTTCCACTCGAATTGTTGCAAAAGCCCTTATTTCATCATTCATCATGGCTGAGTAGTATTCTGTTTTGTTAATCTGTTTTGTTAATCTGTTCACGAATTGATGGGCACTTGGGTTGATTCTGCATCTTTGCAATTGTGAATTATTCCACAATATATTCAAGTGAAAATGTCTTCTTCATAAAATGACTTCTTTTCCTTTGAGTAAATAACCAGTGGTGGCATTACTGCATCAAATAGTAGATAAATCTACTTTTAGTTCTTGGAGAAATCTCTCTGTACTGTTTTCCAAAGAAGTTGTACTAATTTGCAGTCCCACCAACAGCGTATAAGAGTTCTTTTCTGCGTCCACACCAGCCTCTATTGTTTATGGACCTTTTAATAAAATCCATTCTAACTGGGGTAAGATAATACATCATTGTGGTTTTAATTTGCATTTCCCTGTTGACTATTTTTCATATGTTGATTGGCCATTTGTCTATCTTCTTTTGAAAAGATTCTGTTCTTGTCTTTTGCCCACTTTTTTTTTTTTATTTGAGCATATTACAGGGGTACAAATGTTTAGGTTACATATATTGCCTTTGACCTGCTTGATTCAGAGCTACAAGCATGTCCATCCCCCAGATGGTGTGCTCTGCACCCAATTAGGTGTGAATATATCTATCCCCTCCCACCTGCCCGACACCCGATAAATGCTACTATTATATGTGCACATAAGTGTTGATCAGTTAATTCCAATTTGATGGTGAGTACATGTGGAGCTTGTTTTTCCACTCTTATGATACTTCACTTAGTAGAATGGGCTCCAGCTCCATCCAGGATAATACAAGAGGTGCTAGATCACCACCCACTTTTTAATGGGGTTGTTTGTTTTTGTCTTACTGATTTTCTTGAGTTATTTTTAGATTCTGGTTATTAGCCCTTTATCAGATGTGTAACTTAAAAATATTTTCTCCCATTATGTAGGTTGTCTATTTGCTCTGTTGATTATTTCCTTAGCTGTGAAGAATATTTTTAATTTAATCAAGTCTCATTTATTTATTTTTGTAGTTGCTCAATTATTTTTGAATTATTCCCTCAAATGAGTTTCCCAGTACTTGTGAGTTTTCTTCTTCACTCTCAGGGATGCCTATGATCCTTGTATTTGGCCATTTTATGTAATCCCACTTTCTTGTAGGCTTTGTTCATTCCTCTTAATTCTCTGTTCTTTATTTTTGACTGACTGAGTTAATTTGAGAATCTGCTTCAAGCTCTGAAATTCTTTCTTCTTCCTGGTATAGACTGTTCTTAAAGCTTTCCACTGTGATTTTTGTATTTTCTTAAGTAAGTTTTCTTAATTTCTAGAAGTTCTATTTTTTTAAATATGTCAGTCTTTTTATTGAATTTTTCATTCATTTTGTGAATTATTTTTCTGGTTTCTCTGAGTTGGTTTCCATTTTTCTTGAATTTCATTGAACTTCCTTACAATTTGTATTTGGAATTCTTTATCAGTCATTTCAATACTCTTATTTTGGTTGGTATCCATTGCTGGTGAGCTGGTGTTCCCTTTTGCGGCTGTCCTTTCACTCTAATTTTTTATATGTTTGGAGTTCTTTGGCTGGTTCTTTCTCATTTAGGGCGGCTGTCATTTCTTATTTTTGGATTTTCTTTTGCTTAGATGGGCCTTCCCCCACCCCCCATCCCTATAAAAAGTGTCTGTAGCATATATTGGGTAAGAATCTTTGGCTTTGGGGGGATACTTTTATGGCTGTCTAGGTTCTAGATGGATGCCTTGGTTATAGTTATTTCTATGTTCACAAGGAATCAAATATTCTTGGAGCATGTTGAACAAAGATAACAAAACCAAACAAATAAACAGTCATACCCTAAATTATATCTTCAGGATTTCTTCAGGAACCCTTTACTTATTGGCTAGGGGTTTTGGGAAGAGGATAGCAAAAATTAATTGCTGTCTAGTTCAACCCAATCCACCATATTTCCAAAGAATATGCTGGAATGGTCTAGTTCTACCTAAATAAACTCAGAGGAGTCTACTATGGGAAATTTAGCATTCATGGAAGCCACATCATGATGTTGTCAAAATCTATCCTCTCACTTTATACATTAAATACTATTTTAATAAAAATGAACTAGGACTTTTAGAACTTTAAAAAATATATAAAATGTGTGTAGAAGACTAAATGTGAGACAATGTTTAGGAATGAACTCAAAAGAGAAAAAAGAAATTGATACAATTAAATATAAAAATGACAATACACATTCTACTAAGTGAGGTATCCCAAGAATGGAAAGACAAGCACCACATGTACTCACCATCAAATTGATATTAACTGATCAACACATAAGTACACATATAAGAATAACATCTATTGGATGTTGGGCAGGGGGGAGGGAGGAGGAGGGAGGAGGGAGGAGGCGGGAGGGGATGGGTATATGCATACACAAAGAGTGCAATGTGCACCACCCGAAGGATGGACATATTTGAAACTCGTACTTGGGTGGAGGGGCAAGGGCAACATACGTAACCTAAACATCTGTACCCCCATAATATGCTGAAATTAAAAAAAAATGACAATATGACTTTGGGAAACACATAGATCAGAGGAAGTAAATAGAAAATATAGAAAGAGACTCATGAATACACAAAGACATAGTCAATGATTCAAGTCACATTTCTAATTACAGTTAGTTTTGCTATAACACTTATTTTTATAATGGGACTTTGTTCTAATGCAATTGATATATTACAGAACAATTCGAACATAATGCAAATTTCCTATTTGCTTAAGTGTTATTTCAACAGATAGAAGCACTAAATAAATGCAGCAAACTGCCCCCAGAAGAATGGAACCTCATGAAAATATATAAAACACACTCACACATGCATTTCAATTTTCAGCTACCTCAGTTCAGGTGTGTTAGGAACCACTAATCCACATCTGGTATTAGAACTTTCCATATAATTTCAGAAATTCTGCCTTCTACCACTTTGCAATAACTCATAAGCTGCAACCCTTCCAATGCTTATTTCTACAAAATACAAGGCATTTTTTTAAGTATCACACTTATGGTAACATTTATGTTTGTTAACCATTTAACATGGATAAAACTATGTCACTGTTTTTCATTATATTCTTATTGATTTTTGTTTCCTATGTGTCACTGTTGAAGTTTTTTAGTGTTTCCTCTAACTCTATTTTTCCAGTAAACACTATGCTTTTTATGGGGCAATTTCACATACCACAGTGGTTTTTAGGAATGCATATGTTGTATTGTAACAGAACTGACTATATATGGTTCAGTGAATTGGTTATTGATTCTATAAAATTAGATGTCTAAATAATGCTGTGTGTACCAATATTCAAGGAATATCCCCATGACTAAAGTATTAAATAATAAAAAAAATGCAAAGGAAACAAATGTAAACAAAAGAAAACAAAATCAATAATATGATATGAGAAAATATATTTTTATCTCTGAGGTGGGAAAATAAAACAAATAGAAAACAAACACACACATAAACACGCATACTACTTTTTAAGGAAGACACAAACCCAGAAGGCATAAAAGCAAAAACTGATCGAAATTGACAACCTAAAAATAAAAAAACTTATATGAGATAAAAGACTCTGTAATCAAAATTAAAATACAAGGGATAAGCTGAATTAAATTAATTGTAATAAATGCTTAACATACTTTAAAATAGTCCAGTTATAAAATGAGAAAAGGTTAAAATGAACATCTTACAGAAAAAATGAATATAAATGCCTAAGGAACACATGATGAGGTATTTTTCCTAATCAGACAATACAAATGGAAGTATTTTATATTAGTAATCAGGGAAAAGGCAAATTAAACAATGAAATAACAATTTAATCTATTAAATGAAGTAACATGGAATGATTCCTAATAATTCTAAAAATGTCTAAGAATATTAGCACTCTCTGAATCATTAAAGTATTGTTCTAATTAATTTTAGACAGATATTTAGTACTGACACAGAAATTCTATAATTATGAGTCTATCATATAGATATAGTAGCACACATGCATAAATAAACACAAGATTGGTGTTTCATTGTTGCTTATAATGGCACAAGTTGTAAAACCAATCATTAAAAGGGGAATGTTTAGTTAGATTAATCTATAGCCACACCTTGAATACTATCAGTTTTTAAATATAATGAATTAAATCTAATAGAAAATCCTACAAAATTTACTTATTAAATGAAAATAAAACATATAAAATTGAAACAGTTGGATTTGATTGTTTAGATAAATACAAAAAAAAATAAACAGTGTTTATGTATCCCTGGTGTGGTAGGTAGAATAATGGTTCTCTCAAATATGTTAATGCTTTTACCTGGAATCTGTAACCGTGTTATCTCTCATGGTGAAAGAGAATTAAGGTTGCAGATGAAACTGAGGTTGCTAATTAATTGAGTTTGAAATGAAGATTCTGGATTATTCTGATGGGCTTAATCTAGTCATTTAAACCTTTAATGCGGAAGAACAGTCTTTCTCTGGTTCTTTGAAAACAAGAGAAAACGGTAATGTGAAAAAAACTAGAACTAGCAATTCTGGCTTGGAAGATAGTAGTAGAAGGGTACCATGAGCCAAGAAATGCAAGCGGCCTCTAGAAGTTGGAAAAGACAAGGAAACAGATTCTCCCCTAGAACCTCCAGAAAAAAATGCAGACCTGCCAATACCTTTATTTTAGCCAGTGAGACCCATGTCTGTATTCTGACATATAGAATTGTAACATAATAAATTTGTGTTGTTTCAACCATTAAGGTTGTGGTAATTTCTTATAACAACAATAGAAAACTAATACTCCTGAAAATACAAAACGTCTTAAAGAATATACCCAACACACTGTCAACTGTTTTCAACAGGAACAGAAATGATATTGGGAAAAATAGTAAGAAAAGTAATGTATTTATTATTTGTATAATAAAAAGTAAGTAAGAATAGAATTTGGAAATATTTAAATATGACATCAAGGAACAAATACAGTCATTTACATGATTTAATGTACAATTAAAAATGGAATGATATGAAGTCAAGATTGTGTTTGTTTATACAAATTTTTCCCTAGCAACTTACTGTTTTATGTTACTAAAAAATAGCAGCTCAATGCAGCGAACTGTAGAGGAATATAGCACCAGTCATAATGTCCTCAGTGTTATTCCTCTTCTATGGTAAGACCGTCTGATTTGCAAATATTCATTGCATGGTGCTTCCTTGATTTTGTGCATTTTATGTGTCCCCTCGGTGAATTCTTTTTCCATCTAATAATTAGGATATAAGCATTTCTTTTTCTTTTTCCAATAATATACTGAATAAACCCATATTTCTTAATTTACCAACTTCATAAAATCCAACACTTTTTCTCACCATGGAATATGATAAAATAAAGTTAATCTCTACCTTGGACACACACACCCAAGGCAAATTTGATTCTTGTTGCCAAGTTCTGGGCAACTAGAGCCTGGTTGTTTTGATCCTCACAACTATTCAAATTGCTCCCCAAACACTGAACACGCTTTGGTATGGACCTCATGCCATTCCGGCCCCTGGAAGCTTTCAGGAGTTTATATGGTTTCCTTGCCAATTTTTTAAATGAAAAATACTTGTTTTCTCTCTCCCTGGACGTGAATTAAATAACGAAGTTTTGTACTTTGCGCTGATGCTATAATATAATGAGAATCTTGGTTTATCAGTCAGAGAAACAGAACCAGTAAGAGATAGAGAAATAGAAAGATGGATAGATATATATTAATAGATAGAAGATAAATAAATGGTAGATAGAGAGATAGATGATAGATATATAATTATAGCAAGGGATTACTTTATGTGACTGTGGAGGCTGTCTAGACAAATGCAAATGGCTAGCGGGAACTCTCAGGTACTGACTGAAGCTGTAGTCCACAGGTAGAATTTCTTCTTCAGGGAAACCTCAGTTTTACTTTTAAGAATTTGCAACCAATTGAATCAGGTCCACCTAGATTATCTAGGATAATCTCCTTTATTTAAAGTCATTTAAGTAAAGGCATTTTGGACATTAATCACATCTATAAAATGCCTCAGGCAATACTTAGATTAGTCTTCTGTTGAATAACTAGTAACTAGAGCTTAACCAACCTGACACATAAAATTACCCATAACACTTGAGACTCTTGAGGCAGTTAATACATTTTGCATGTAGAAAGAATTTGAGGCCAGAGGGTAGACTGTGATAGACAAACCCTAAGGTGACCTCTGATGCTCCTGGCCTTCTGGTATTCACATTCTTGTATAATCTCCTCTCCTGAGTGTAGGCAAGATCCATGACTTGCCTCTAATCAACAGAATACAGTCAAGGAGGAAAAGACATCTCTTCTATGATTACCTTATATAAGACTGGTCTCATCCAATTTTCAAATACTGCAAGTATTCTAGGGGAAAACCGGCAACTCATTACTGCTTTAAATTTTATTCCTCCTTTCTGAATGATTTGAGAATTTCTTCCTGTATTTACTATCATTCAGCTTTCCAATTCTCAGAGCTACCTATGCATATTCTTTGTGTTTCTATTGTGTATCTGGATGATCATGAGTTTTTCCAACCACCTAGATTTTAGTTTTCATTTATATTTTATATTACAAATACCATTTACAGGCTGTTATTTATCTGTTGATTTTTATTTAGGCATTTCTCTTTTACAGAAATGTATGATTTTGATGAAATCAAATGAACTATATTTGTTTCTTTGCTTCTTTACTAATTTATGCATTTATTTAGCCTTTTCCAGGAACCCTTTTGGAAATTTGCCATACTACTGGGCTACATAGATTCTAAATACTTATATAGTAAATATTAATAGTATGTAATTTTATCTTTCAAAAATAAACTTTAATATGTCTGATCATCTCATCTACATATATTAAAAATTTTAAATTGACAGTTTTATTTTTCTCTATATGAAAGCTTTCTTTAACACCACCTAGAAAATATTACTTGATTAATTTATTTATAATCAAGTCTGGAAAAAACAGTGTTTGGTCTTTGAGTTATCAATTCTATTTCATTGGTGGTTTTTTTCATTGCTCTTCATGTCTCTTACTATGGCTTTATTGTATCTCATTAAAACTGATACAAAAAGGCCTCTCCCCCATCTTTTCTCTTTAGAAATTAATTTAACTTCTTATAGATCTCTATTATTCTATTGGAATTTTAAAATCTTATAACTTCTGGTTCTGGTTATTTTAGTATAGGTTTATTTTAAACAACTGCATCAAGTTGGTTTATAGCCATGCATTATTTTTCATGTTTTCTGTTTTTTCATATCAATATTAACACGTGACTGTATGACTCTATGAGATGATATATTGTAGAATTTACTTGATTTAATTTAAGAATTATGGCAAAATTGATTAGCAAAATTACTGATACTAGTCTTAGCAAATGTCTTGTGGGCGTGTTTCCTCTATACTATCTTATTCATTAATTTATTCACTTGTTTTTGATTACTTCCTAGATTTCACATGCACACACACATGAACATGTACACTCCTCTCAATGCTAGTGTCTTCTGAAAGTATTAGCAAACAGTGGTTTAAGACTTATTTGACAGGAGCTCTGGGCATTTTAATGGTTTTCATACAAAGTGCTCACTTTACGATTCTCATCAACTGTAGACAGTATATACTTAAAATTCATACCTCTGCATAGTATTGAATTAGGGGTTTTTATTTTAGTACATTGCTCAATGTTCTCAATATTGATCCATATCACCTGGCATTGTGCTATTATTGATATATTTCGTTTTACTGCTCAGTTTCACATCGCCATCCATAATAAGGAAGCTATTAGATTATAATGAAAATGGCAGATAGCCACCTAGTTCCTAAACACTCTTGTCATTCTGGGATGAGGTTTGCTCTGTTTCTTCCATGACTAGTCCACCATTCAGCATTCACATTGTACCTGTTTGGTAAAGTCCTTCGGAACTTTTTCCACCTATTTCCTGTACCTTATATTTCCTTCTTTCCTGGAGGTCTTCTATCAAGTATAACATCTTCATGGATGGTTCCTTCCTCTAGACGTATCTATGTAAAAAGACTTACTGCTTACCTTGCCTGGAGAGTTGCAATTGCCAGTGTATTACTTTGCAGCTCTATGACTCTCTATAGCAAAAGTGCTGTTGTCTTCTGCTATCTCTAATAAAATCCATGTTTTCTACTAAATCTAAATAAAGTTTTAAGTGCCATTTGCAAAAAAAGTCAATTTCTCACTGGGATCTTGACTAAAACAGATTCCTTTTATATTACCATTAAAATCCATACAATTATATTTTTCCCCAAAGTATAAAAGATAAAACAGTATTTTTGTCTAAAAATATACTGAATTTTTTGTATATTGTATTAATTTCCTGTGTGATATCTATATTTATTATTTATAACAATTATAATATTACTATACTGAAAAAGTGTTCTAATAAATTTAGAAGGCTTAGAGCAGTGTGATAATATTTATAAAAGAAATTTCTTTGGCAATACAATTGTTTTGAAATGATTTATTGCTTCTGGGCAGGTCCACATGCAGGAAATTACAGTCAAAATCTTGGTCCTTTTAAATTTGGAAGTCAAAAGACTGATTTTTGACTTCGTGATATTTGTATTCTCTTCATCCTTCTATCTTAATGTGATGATGCGTAAGTTGAGTCCATTTGGAAAAATGGGTTGGATTTGAAGGAGAGAGCCTTGATGCAATTTCTGCCAGTAGGTTTCTGGTCTTTTTTGTTAAGGCATCAGTGTTAACTCCCATCAAGACTACTATTTCAATACCCCACCACTTGTAAGTTCTAATGATAGAAAATGAAGTCTTTTCATTCTTTCCAAGCAAGAATTAATAATTTGTATGGACATGTAACTTCTGAGTGTTTTGAGCTGTATCTCTTTGTCCTAATGTGAAGTTATTTGTTTGTTTGTTTTCCTTAAATGCTTTCATTCTGTTCCTATGCTCTATTATTTTACAGAGGGTGGGGCTGTAGGTAACAAATATTTCTATTTATAAATCACTGACCACAATAATCTAAAACCTGTCACGGTGCAGAGCATTGCACATTGCAGAGGGGAACTGAATAAAGTTATTCTCCATCTTAAAAAAAAAAAAGAAATTTCTGATTTCTATCAGCAAAAGAGCACGTGATGATTATTTTGTTGTTGTTATTTACTATATCATCATAGTTTTAGGAAACCAGGAAAAACAAATAAATAAGATCAGTGATATCAGAGACATTAAATAAAATTGATTGTTCTTTAGAGAATAACATTAGTAGATAGCATTAATTGAGTACTTACTATCTGCCAGGTTCAATTATAAATCCTCTATAGGAGTTGGCTTAAGTCTCAAAACAAGTATATGAAGTAGGTACTTCTGATGCCTCCATTTTACAAATGAAGTAAGTGAGGCATTAAGAAAGAAGTCACTTGCCCAACACCATAGATCTTGTAAGTGGTGGAGAAAATATTTAAATGCAGAACATTTAACTCCAGATTTTACCACGAGGTGTTTAATTTCAGGGAGTTTGAAACTTGGAGGTAAAATAAAATCACAGTTCTTTACTTTGTGAAATAATCTCTGTGTCATGAGTGCACATGATAGGCTTGTGTTGCTGCAAAGGTGCAAATCATAGCACTATCATTCTTTTGTCCCTGCTTATTTCTTGCTTTCCAGTATTTCAACATTAGATGTCTTACACCGTATTGATGCTTCCATTCTAACATGCATATTCCAATTATCTTGTAGCTCTTCAGTGAAATAAAATTAATTTGAGAATATTCCACCTAATTAGCAGTTTTTGCCCTGGTGCCATACACAGCAAGTGATGTTGCCATTGATTCTAAACTATAAATATTGGAAGCTGTGATTATCTCCCAAGCAGTAATATATATTTAATATATATGTAAATGAACTCTGAGTAAACCGTGTTGTGTTGAGCTTGTCTGTCTCCCTGACGTGCAGTAGCTCTGGCTCTGATTACAACTAACCATGCCTAGGATGCTTAACTTGCCCCATTCTCATTCCCCGGTAATTCTGCTCACTAAAAATCTCTCCTAAATGTTTTCAAGAATTCTTACAAGTATTCACAGGCATCAAAGGTATAGGAAGGCTGCCTGGGCTAGGTATATTGTATCTATCTCACTGTCAGGAAACAAAGAAAAATAAGCAACATGGCTGCATTTTTTAAGCTGTAGGGCTTCTCTATACATAGTAGCTCAACTATACTATAGCACATTGTTATTTGTACAAGGAAGAGAGACAAAAGATTATTTATATCTGTGCTTCTAAACTAAATTTTCAATATGAGATCAAATTTTTAAAATGCATCTTCTTTTTAATTCACTCGGAAAATTTCAATTCAATAGGACAGGAATAGATCCATGGACTCTGCATGCTTCTGAGACATCTTTTATCTGCTGCGATGTATCTAAATCACTGAGTTCATTATTCTGGCTTTACAGAGGACAAGCAGATTTATGATCTCAAATTTATGTCCCAGGCCAAGGAATCCAATTAAATATTTCTTTTTTAAATACACATAGTGACATGATTATGTTTTTATGCTGTGAAATGGGTTATTCTTTTCTTTATTTGCTCTATTTCTGATGCCAGGAAATCAAATGATTAGGCATCTTCAATTATTCAAATATACCTTCAGTTGAGAGGTTTACTGTAGTCAGAATTAACCATTTCTTAAATACACCAATTTTCTAGAACACTGGTCTTGAAGAATAAAGTCTTTACTATATAAATTTATACTTTTGTGAGTTACAGAATGTAATTAATTAAATTTGCCAAAAACATTTTTTTGTGTGAATTTATGTACTAGTGGTCAGAGAAACATATTCTTTACAAAATGACAACTTAATTTTAGTTTCATTGCTCAGAGCTTTCCAGTTGCGTCAGGGTAACTTTTGGCTAATATCCCTAGGGTTGTAAAGGCATTTTTAAACTTCCAATTGATGTATGTTTTGTGTGGTTTTACAGAAAAAAAAAGGAATGAATTACATGCCCCACCCATCAGCTTATAGTAGAAGATCAAGCACAGAGCAAGTACCTGCTTTAAAAAACTGAATGACTGACTATCTAAATCAACCCATGAGATAATTGTCCAATCACTGTAAGTGGGTTATTTGTTGTGCCTGAAAAAAAGTGAGGCTTCTACGATAAAACTCTCAGACATGGAATTAATGTGTTTTAAAGACAAATTATGCCTCATCTACATGAAATACTCATTTATTTCCTAGAACAGAGTGGATAATTTGCAACCATGTCATGTCTATCTTTTAGATGCTTATTTGAATAATTTGTTTGGGCCAGCTAGATTTATTACTGAGTGGTGCTTGCAAATCCAAAGTGACTAGCTACCCAAGTGTTAAAAAGCATTATCATGTAGCTGAATGTTGTATCAGAATGTTATATTTACTGTTAAAATTAATCTATTCTGAAAAAGTTTGGTAATAGTAAATGGTTGGTAATGTTTTTTAAGAAAGCAAAATCCAAAAGTTAAGCCAATGTATTATTACTGGTGGGTCAGTAAAATAAGCTTTTTTTCATAATGTCGAGAAGTATTGTGTCCATAATTAATTTATGATACTTCCCTCTTGTCTTTTTCAGTATGACATTAAGGACACTTTACTATATGGCTTCAATATATACTCATTCTTTGTGTTCATCTCCACTTCTCAATACACAGAAACATAATATATTCTGGCATGTGAAAACCCTCACCAACCGTGAGCATTCCTGTTGTTTCCATGCCTTTGGCTACCATGTTCTTTCTTTGAAAATCTGTAACCATCCTCTTCTGCTTAGTAAAACACAATTCATCCTCTAGAATTCACTTGGAACATCAGTGGTAGCCTTAATAAATTTGAAATCTTTTATTTAATTAAACTTTCTTCTTTATTCTATGACAATTTAAAAATGGAACTCATGTAATTAACCATAAGTCATTCATAATATATGATTTTAATATATGATTTCACTTTAAACAGTAAGCTTGTCACTCCTCAATGGAATGAAATCTTCATATTCAATCCCCTAGTACTTAATAGAGCAATTTGTACAAAGTAGGTATTAAATATTGATGCTATGAATTAATTTGAGAATAATATGTAATAGAACATCAACCATGGATTGATTTTCTATTTTTTAAATTTCAAAACAGTAAGGGGGTACAAATGTTTTGGGTTACATAGATCATTTCTATAATGCTTGAGTCCTGGCTACATGTGTGTCCATCACCCAAATAGTGTTCCCAGTACTCATTAGGTTGGCTTATTCCTATCTCCACTTCCCCCCTCTCCCATGATTGTTTCCCACTGAGTTTTACTTCCCTCCATGCACCTGTGCGCTCATCACACTAACTGATAGTTAGTTCCAAATTATCAGTGAGTACATGTGGTGTTTGTTTTTCTATTCTTGTGATACCTCACTTAGGAGAATGGTCTCTAGTTCTGTGAAGATTGTTGCAAAAGGTATTAATTCATCTTTTTTATGGCTGAGAGTGCAGTCTGTGGTGTACATATACCATGTTTTATTAATCCACTCATGAACTGATGGGCACTTGGGTTGATCACACATCTTTGCAATTGTGAATTGTGCTGCAATAAATATTTGAGGGCAGGTGTCTTTTTGATAAAATGACTTCTTTTCTTTGGGTACATAGCCAGTAGTAGATTTCTGCATCAAATGGTAGGTCTGCTTTTGGCTTTTTGAGGAATTTCTCCTTACTGTTTTTTATAGAGGTTGTAATAATTTGCAGTCCCACCAACAATGTATAAGTGTTCCTTTCTCTCTGCATCCACGCCAGCAACTGCAGTTTTTGGACTTTTTATTAAAGCCATTCTAACTGGGATAAGGTGATATTTCATTGTGGTTTCAATTTGCATTTCCCTGATGATTCATGATGTTGAGTATTTTTCCATACTTTTTTTTGCCATTTGTCTTTCTTTTTTTGAGAAGCATTTGTTCATGTCTATTGCCCACTTTTTTTTTTAATTTTTATGATCTATTTTATTTTATTTTATTTTTTATAGGAGAATTGGTTTTATTTATTAATTTTTTATTTCAGGATATTATGGAGGTATAAACATTTTGGTTACATGTTATGACTTTGCCACACTATTTTGCCCACTTTTTAATAGGGTTATTTTTTTTTCTTGCTGATTTCCTTGAGTTCTTTATAAATTCTGGTTATTAGCCATTTATTGAATTTATAGGTTGTTTATTTGCTCTGTTGATTGTTTCCGTAGCTGTACAGAAGTTTTTTAGTTTAATAAAACCCCACTTATTAATTTTGTTGTTTCCATGATTACTATTGGAGTTTTTTTCATAAATTGTCTGCCTAGTCCGATATCTAGAATTTTACTCTAGAATACTTATCCATAAGAGCAAATCCTCTTTCTTCAAGTCTCATCATAAGATAACAGAAATTCAGTCATATCGCCAGGCTCCACTTCTAATTCTGGTTATTTTTGCTATTTCCACCACATTTGCCATGACTTCCTTCACCGAAATCTTGAACCTCTCAGTCATTCATGGTGGTTAGAATCAACTTCTCCTCACACTTATGTTAATGTTGATATTTGTACTCCTCTCATGAATCACCAACTTTAAAATGGCATCTATACTGGTAAATCCTTTCCAGAAGGTTTTCAATTTGCCTGAATCTGGCAGAGAAATCACTATCTGTGGCTGCAATAGCCTTACAAAATTTATTCATTAAATAGTAAGACTTGAAAGTCAAAATTATTCCTTGATCCTTGGGCTGCAAAATGGATGCTGTGTTAGCAGCCATGAAAATAACATTCATCTCCTTGTACATCACTGTCAGAGCTCTTGGGTGACCAGGTGCATTATCAATGAGCAGTAATATTTTGAAAAGACTCTTTTTTTCTGAGCAGTAAATCTCAAAAGTGGGCTTAAAATATTCAGTAAATTGTGCCGTAAACATATGTGCTGTAATCTAGGCTTTGTTATTCCATTTATAGAACACAGGCAGAGTAGCTTTAGCATAATTATTAAAGACCCCATACTTTTTAGTATGGTAAATAAGCATCAGCTTCCACTTAAAGTCACCAGCTGCATTTGTCCCTAACAAGAGAGTCAACTTGTCTTTTGAATTTTTGAAGTCAGGCATTCACTTCTCCTTTCTAGCTATGAAAATCCCAGATGGCATCTTCTTCCAATATAAGGCTGTTTCATCTACACTTAAAATCTGTTGTGTCTGCTTTGATCTTCTTTCCAGACCACTTAGACTTTCTCCATATCAGCAATAAGGCTGTTTCTCTTTCTTATCATTCATGTGTTCACTGGAGCAGAACTTTTAATTTCCTTCAAGAATTTTTGCTTTGCAATCACAACTTGGCCAACTGCTTGTTGCAAGAGGCCTGTCTTGGCTTTTGACATACTTTCCTCACTAAGCTTAATCATTTCTAGCTTTTGATTTAAAGTTAGATACTTGTGATTCTTCCTTTCACTTGAACATTTTGAGGCCTAATTTCAATGTTTTTGTGTTTCAGGGAACAAGGAGCCCTGAGGACAGGGAGAGAGACAGGGAAATGGCTGGTCAGAGCACACACATTTATCAGTTAAGTTCACTGTCCAACATGGGTACATTTTGTTGTACTCCAAAACAATTCCAATAGTAACATAAAAAATCACTGATCACAGATCACCCCAAAAGATTGAATAACAATGAAAAAATTTGAAATATTGTGAGAATTACTAACTTGTGACACAGAGACAAGAAGCAAGCACATGCTGTTGGAAAATTGGCGCTGATAGATTTGCTTGAAGCAGGGTTGCTACAAACCTCCAATTTTTAAAAAGTGCAATACCTCTCTATCCATATTCACTAAAAAGTGAAGCGTGATAAAGCAAAGCACAGTATCACTAGGTATGCCTGTACTCAACAGAACTTTCACAGTTACCAGGTTTTTGTTTGCTTTCCTCAGCAATTTCTTTTCCTTTCAAGCATATTTTTGTAGTAGAAGGAATAGAATTTTTGGAACAAAGAATCCGTGATTAGGCTCTTTCTAGTAAGAATGCCTGTGTTTCTGGGTCTGATCTTCAATGTGTCATATATTTCGGAGTAGTCATAAACTTTGTATTTTTTGAATTTCAAATGTAATACCAAATTTGACAAAGGTTAATTATTATGATAACAATTTATGTTATCAAACACCTTTTATATTTTTAGTTGTATTTGTAACAACACTTGTTATTAACAGATGTTGTTCAGTTTATAAGTAATATGATGAAGAGCGAGGATAGGAAAAAGAAGAGAAAGAGGAGGATGAAAAGGAAGAGGAGGAGGAATTGAGAAATGGTAACAAATTAATGTGAATGGAGGAATGATTTGCTTGACTGAAGAGGCCACTACTCAGCAGAAATTCTGTAAGTTATACCAAAAATAGATGTCACTAAGGTTTTAACAAGAATGCTTGCTAGGAAAAAATCGGAAGGCAAATTTTAATTAGTCAAAAAAATTGCCAGTGGAAGAACTAATGCCATTTAGGCTGTGTTTGAATCATCTGAACCCTCACTTCAATTTAGCTGATTCAGTAAAAGCACAAAATTGCTACTTGACATCTTGTAGACAAAATGATTCTTTGAATTTTAGCTTTTAATAAACTGCTTTTGCCATTGTATGACATTCACTGTCCAACAATAATAGGGAAGGATGTCTTCTTAGATTCAGCTTCTGCAACAAGAAAGTTTTGAGGAAAGTTTTGACGGAAAAAAGGTAAACTTACTGGAAATTCAAAGATGGGAAATGTTGAACTACTCTCCTGAAATATGAGATCTAAAACCTATAGAACAGAGGAACTGGCTCTTCATTGTGAACATCCATCCCCTCTGAACTCCATATTTACTAAATTTAATCACTTTCCTATGAAAACTGAAATATTTGCTGCTTTAGCAAATTTCTGAAAATGTATAAAAGTAAGAGGTAAAATGATGAGTGTTGGGCTGATAAGATAGGCTTAAAGTTGGTTAGGACAAGTGAAACCAAAGATATAAGATTCTGTGACTTTCGAAGATCAGGTAATTTAAAAATGGGGAATACAGAAAAATGAAAAGCAATATTGTGGCCTCTCTATGTGGCTACTTTAGACTTTCTCCCAGCAGGCAGTCTTAAAATAGTTCAACTTTTTACATTGCAGCTACCTTTCTCCAGAATAAGTTCCAAGAGCATCAGGTGGAACCTGCCAGGCCCCTTCAAGATTAGAATTGACATAACTTCACGGTTGTGAAAAGGACCATAACCTCAACTGTTTGGAATTTTGTAGTCAAAGTAGTCACAAATCAGCTCAGTTTCAAGAAGGTAGAAAAACATACTCTAATTTTCAGTTGGGAGGATAGAATGCAGATATTGAGAAAGAAGGCATCAGAGGTGACCGTCTTAGAGATAAGCTACCAAAGTACCATATTAGTTGCATTTTTAAAATGAGGAAATGAGAATCAAAGTATTATTTAACTTGCTCAAGGTAGAAGCTAGATCTTAATAGTTTGGCTCCAGAGCATATCTTTTTAACCATAATGTTTTGTCGTCTCCATATAATTATAAATAACAGAAAAGTTAACTTCTGCCAAGTGGTTAGGATAACCTCTAAATTTTCTTCCAAAACATAATTATAACCATAGTAATTGACAATCATTTAAAATCTACTTATCCATATATTTAGATATGAAACTATGCTATAATTTCAAACATCCATTTCAAATTCACTTATTTAACTACAGAACTATGGTGGTAGCAAAGATAATTTATAATCTTTTTACTGAAGTATGAAACACATAATGACCTATTTGGGGTAGTGGATATTCTAATTATCTCTTTTAAATTTTATGCTCAGATGCCATCTGTTCAGTGGTCAAGGAAAATTTTCCTATATTAGGAAAGTAGAACTCATCTAATGTAATTTCAGCTTCCTAAAGACCCATATATTCAGCTGCTTGTGTTAGTCTGTTTTGTGTTGCTATAAAGGAAATACCTAAGGCTGGGTAATTTATAAAGAGAAGAGGCTTATTTGGCCCCTGGTTCTGCAGACTGTACAAGAAGCATGGTGACAGCGGTATCTGCTTTTGAAGAGGGCTTCAGGGAGCTTCCAGTTAAGACAGAAGGGGAAGGGGAAGCAGGCATGTCACATGATGAGAGAAGAAGCAAGAGAGGGAGGAGGTAGTGCCAGGCTGTTTTAAATAACCAGCTTTGGAGTGAACTAATACAGGAAGAACTCATCCATTTCCTCTGGGAGGGCACCAAGCCATTCACAAGGGATCTGCCCCATGACCCACACACTTCCCACCAGGCCCCAACTCTAACACTAGGAATTAGATTTCAACATGAGGTTTGGAGGGACAGCCATTGAAACCATATGGCTACTGAATAACACCATTTTTATATAGGCCACAGAGACCCCAGTTTTAATATGTAATATCTTCCATCTGCGTATCTATTCTCTATCTTTGAGAATAACACCATTTCTTCAATTTATAACACTGAGAGTCATCTTTTACCTCTTTGTCTTACCTATTTCTATCTTTCAAACAAAATTACCATGAGTCTTAGTGATTCTAAAGTTTTTATATGTCTTAAAATACAATCCAGTCCTTCTCTTGTTAATTTATATCTTAGTGCATGCCCTTACTATATTTCAGAAGAGTTACCACAAAAGATTCTATTCTTGCTTGTACTCTTGCCCCATCTTTATCTATTCATATTGTCAAAGGGACCATTTATTTCAATTTTGTTTACTTCTTCTTCCATGCTTAATTCCTTCCTTATTTCAATGCATTAGAAACCTAGTTTTGAAGTTTTTACAAGTTAAATTCCCCTAATCCAAAAGTTCAAAAACCAACGTCCTCCAAAATCCAAAACTTTTTGAGTGCCAACATGATGCTCGAAGGTAATGCTCACGGGAACATTTCAAATTTTGGATTTTTGGGTTACGGATGCTGAATGAGGTATAAGGCAAATATTTCAAAATCTGAAAAATTATGAAATCCAAAGTGTTTCTACTCCCAAACATTTCAGATGAGGAATACTTAACCTGTGCTTTAGATGTGTCTAATCATTGCTGACAGATTTTATTTAAATAGGTGCATATTCGTAGATTTTACAATAGGAAAATAATCTATTGCTATTGTTTTATTTCATAAACTTCCTAGTTTTGTAAAGTTGCTCATTTTAATCCAATAATTCTGAGAATATGATGTTATAATTCAAGATATTATTGCCTTTGATTTGTTTTTACAAACGATTAAGTTCAATTAGCAGATCTTATTTGCTTTTCCTAGCAGTAAAGCAATTAAAGCATGTCCTCTTTCCCCTGAATATGAACATGTTGCATTACAAAGCTAGTCAGCTTCAGGGACAGAAAGAAATAGTGACATAGGTTTCACCTGCCATAAAACGTAATGCACTATTGGGACAAAATAAAGCTGGAAAGCAGTACAATGCGGAACAGTGGAAATGTAATGATACCAGATTGAGCAACGTATACTTGTTTTCCTTCAGCACTAAAAGAATAAGAGCACATTAGGAAATTAAAATCAGTGATGTTGGGAAGGCACATCTGAAACACAATCAAAATACCACTAGCTTAGTTAGTAAAATATTTCAATATCTTGGCATATTTTAAATATAATATTTGTATATTTAATATAAACTCAAAATACAGTCATTTTTTTTTTTCTATTTGGGAAACACTTGGATAAGTGATTTATTCTCTACCATTGTGTCTGCATTTTTTTCTAGTTGTCTTCCTGGGAAAAAAATATAAATGTTTGCATAGAAAAAAAAGAGATTGCCTTCAAATTTTCATTTAGATAGATATAACTAAATTTAGAAAAACTAAACTCTTCATTTTACAACTCTGATTTTTAAAAATAGCATTGTAAATACTAATGTATATAAAATGGAACATTTTATTTAAAAAAACCCTAAATTTATTGTTTCCTTATAAATTCAGATTTGATTTTATATCAACATCATTATCTTCAGAAGATATTCATATTAGGAAAGTGTACAGTTTTTCTGATTAAATTATCCTCTCACATAAAATGTGAGAATCCCTGAAATGAGAAAATGTTGCTTTAAAAACAAAAACATGATTACAGGGGTTAGAAATACTATAGAGAGAGTAAATAACAAATTGAATTCTGTGGAAAATAGATGTATTGATTGAGAATATTAGACTTAGAATTCCTTTCAGAACACAAATAAAAGTCACAGAAGAAAACGATAAGTGAAAACTTAGAACATAGGGAAATGGGTAGAAAAAATTCAGTGCAAGTGTAATGGAGATACAAAAATGAGTGCAGAGCAGAGGAATAAGTAGCGATGGCACAAAAATAATGATAAAAACTGAAACCAACCTAATTGCCTCTTTCTATCTGAACCAATACTGGGACCTAACACGTTTATTTTTCCCTGAATTAAACAATTCTGTGACAAGGCACAGTTTCTGCATTGAATAATCCTATTCCAGACAAAAGTAACCGCTTGCTCCAGGAAATAGCTGTAACTGGAAAATATGGGTATAAACAAGCCAAGATGCACATTTCCTAAGCCTACAGCTTACTCTTCAAGTTTCCCTCCAAAATTGTTATTTTATGGTGTCTACTTATGAAAAGTTATTACATTGTAAACTCTGTCTAATCCCAACGAGATTTCCACCTTTCAAGACCAACCTTAGAATAGTAGATAACTCGGGATATTCTTACACTTTGATATGAAGAGCAAGAGTTAATATTTACTTATATATTTAATATGTTTCTCATCTGAATATTCATTTCCTAGAAATTACACTTTATATATGAAACATCGATTCAATAACAATTTATTATATACTCTTCAAATAATGTTGTAAGATATTGGAAGATTTAATGATAATAATTACCACTATCAAGGAGCTTAGAACTTTTCAAAGAAGTAGTATTATATAATAATGTCAAATATCTGGAAATCTTTCCTCCCTCTCCTCAGTAAACTCTACTGCTAAGTCAGCTAATAGAAGGGATATATATATACACAACCAGGGATGAGACCAAATATCTTAAGCAACACAGTTATTAAGTTGTCTCTAGAGTGTATTTATTTAAATTAAATTTTATGGATTTATGGGATTTCTAATCTATATATGAAAACATAAATCTCCCCCATTGAAGACTCTCTTCTTTAATTGTATCAAATACATGTATAGAAATGGTGCACTCCTCATTCATTTCCATGGTATTTTGTCATCCTATAATAGAAAACTTGACACATGGGTGCTTTGGACTTACCCTTGTAATTTGACGCACATCTTCTAACTTGGAGCTTGCTCAATTGCTGTGTGACAATAGAAAGTCAGTCGGTTGACTCACAGGGCTGATTCTCTTGCAAGTTGAGAAAATCTCTCTACAATGAGACAGGGCAGCTGTCAGCTCTGAAGCAGCTTAATTTTCTAAGCTTATTTGTTTCTTTTAAATATCACAACATATTTTGAAAGAGAAATACACATTTTGAGTGGCAGTGTAGTAGCATTTTCTCTACAACTTACTTTTTCTTCTAATTTGTTAAGTGTCATTTGATGAAAGAAAAATTAACAGTATTATCCTATAATTAATTGATAAATCATCATATTTCATCAAACGTGTAAACTACAGCAATATGCTAGGTACATTCTGTTCCTCTATGCAAAAGAAATAAAAAATGTTCTTTCTCACTTCGAAGAATCTTTAACATTTTGTCATAAGAAAAATGACAAGGAGAAACAATATTAAGCAACAGCTGGACGTTGCTAATAAGTACATACAAACAAGGTATATAGCATATCAGAGCAAAGAAAAAAGGTAGTAGAAGGTGGAGATGGATTACTACTAAATGCAGAAAGATCTTTAGCTATGTGGGGGAAAAAAGGAAACATCGCAGGAGGAGTGAAAAGATGAATTAATGTTCTGAGTCATATTAAGAAAAGGAGACTACTATTAATTTCTTTAGTTACAGGAAAACCAAATAATATGCTGTCCAAGATTCATTTGAAAGTGAAAGGAGATGCTAAGAACTTAAAATGATATATTATTTTTAAATTGCTTATTTATCGTCCAACAACTTTGATTTTACAATGAGTTAAACTTATTAAAAAGCTTGTTCTATATTTAAAATTATTTTTAAAAATAAACTTCCTTGAAAATACAATTCATTAGAGCAAAATTGAAATATTCTTTATTTTGATTATCTAAATATTAAAAATTAACAAAAACAGAATCATCACTCTTGGTTTATGTTTACCTCCTTAATTGGTTTCTTAGGTTTATGTGTCCTGAATGCCTTAACACTGGTATATTTCAGATGATGGTATTTTTTCTATATAAAATTATTTTTTATATAATAACTTGCAATATTATTCAAAATTGCATTTTATGTTTTATAACTTTGAAACCAAAGAGTAGTAAATCTTTTCTGAGAGCTGCAAAAGTTTTTTGATAATTTATTTTTGGTGCATAGTGCTATGAATGTTAATACATTTATAGATCATGTGCAACTGTACAACAGTCAGAGTGCACAACAGATCCGTTACCCCAAACGCTACCGCACGATTTCCTTTTTTCAGTCACAAAATCCTGCTACCTCCAGTCTCTGGAAACTATTGATTTCTTCTGTGTCACTACAGATTTGTCTTCTGGAGTATATCATACAAATAGAATCATACAGTATGTGAACTTTTGAGACTGTCTTCTTTCCTTTGTATAACGCTTTCGAGATTCATTCAAGTTGAAGAATATTTGAATTGTTTTTAGTTTTGTGGAACTAAGAATTATACAAATACTTACACACTGTTTTTTATTTGAAAATAGCGTTTTATTTTTTTGGGGGGGAACAAACACATAGCAGTGTGATTACTGGACCCTATAGTAAGTATTCATTTATCTTTATAAGAAACTGCCAAACTGTTTTCATAGTAGTTGTGCCATTTTTCATAATGAGTGTCAATACATGAAAGTTCCAGTCACTCTGCATCCTTACTTCACTTGAAATTGTCCATCTTAAAAAGTGTCCTAGTGACATCTCATTATGGTTTGTATTTTCATTTTCCTACTCACTAGCAATGTTGAACATCTTTTTATGTTCTTAACTATTACATATCCTTTTGATGACGTATCTCTTCAAGTCTTGCACTCACTTTTTAAAAACGAGATATTTGTTTTCTTTTTGTCAAGCTTTGAGAATTCTTTACATATCTTGGATAGATGCATTCTGTCAGATATGTAATTTGCAAATATTCTTTCCCGATCTGTAGCTTCCTGTCACACTTAAGAACTCTAACATCAGGTCACACAAATTTTTCTGCTATTTTTCCTCCAATGTTTTACAATTTAAAATTATGATCCCTTTTGACTTATTGTAGAAGATGTGAGGTTTAGGTTGAGTTTCATTATTGGCTTATGGACATTTAACTATTCCAACATTGATTGTTGAACAGATATCCTTTATCTATTGAATTGCTTTTACTTCTTTGTCAGAATCTATTAACCATGTATATGTGTGTCTATTTCTGGATTCTCTATTTTGTTTCATTGTATCTCTCCTTTTGCCAATACCACACTCTTAACAGTTCACAATGCATGATAAATATATTTTAGAAATACTTGGATTATGTATAGATTTTTTATAGATCCTATATATTCTACTCGAATTGCTATTTCAAGCTGTAGAAAATGTCACATAAACCCGGTGTTTAATCTGGGCTATTCTGCTTAACAAAAAAACTATGACTTTGTAAAAGTTATATGGAGGATGGTAGCCTCCATTTCCTTATCTATAAAATTGACATAAATTATCTAAATTATACAGGTAAGATATTAAATGACTAGCTTTTTAAAAGTGAATATCTTTTAATATATATTCTCAATACATATTATTTCCTTTTGTTTTATAATGTATAGCACTGTGCATTTGCCTAGCTTTATTCGATATTATATTAATAAAGAACACTTTAAAAATACATAAAGCATGGGAAAAGCAATAAACTAATATCAATATAATTAATATGACATTTCATATAATTGCATAATAACAAAACAATTAATATAAAGGTAGCATAGTCATAGTAAAATTTACCTTCCTAGGATATAAGGCTTCCAGAGAGGAATTGCTATTTTCCACTTGTGACCTTGAGCTAGAGACAAAAACAAAAGAGAGCATAACATGCAGCTCAGTACCCTTTAGATTTAGTGCACAGAGAACTAATCCATCTGTTTATGGTTCCTTTTTTTGTCCCTAGATAACACTTAGTTAAAAGACACATGCTTCAACCTTCAAGATAAATTATCCTTTCAATTCTTAATGGTTCTAAGTGATAAAATCCAAGAGCAAATCAGTGTGTGCATTAAAACTGGTGACATCTATGCCTTTGGCTTGTTGAGTGATTATCTCGATATTTAAAGGTTAAATGGTTATTTATACATTTATACATAGATGGAGTTCATGAATATAGTTCACATTGCTCTCAACATTTAGGGGCCATACATGACTAAGTAGGTAGATGAGGCAGAAGAATGGTTCGAATGAGAAATAAAAATGAATAAATGTTCAAGGCTCAAATAATTTGATGTCTATATTCAATGTTATTGTCATCTTAACAAAACAGGGAATTTTAGAGAAGGAGAAGTGATTTCATGTCACATGTTTCCTCTGTACATACAATTTTCGTGCATATTTGACGGAAGTCCCAGAGGCAATCTCAATGAATGTGCTTTGGGATTTTTTTCCTAAGAACTCAAAATGATGTTTTGGTAATTTAATTTTCTGCCCTTTGTTTCAATATTGCTGTAAAAATGTTCACCCTTTAAGACTGCTATGAACCTATGTTTTGGGATTCCTTTAGGTTATATAGTAATAAGTCAGCATTCATGAGAACAAATTAGCTGGGATGGCTATAGGCAAAGTGAAAATAATTCTCTCTCCCTCTCTTTTTATTATTTTTATTTTTTACTAATTTTGTCATATAGGATTTTTTGAGGCTTCTATTCCTACAAATTGAATCAACAAACAAATAAGACATTTACATAGTTCAATGTTGTGATTTTCACAATGTATATTATGAGCCTTGTTTTTTTGTCATACATAATTCTATTGTTAAGCATTCTAAGAAAATTACATATGCATATATGTTTTGTGTGTTTTTCAACTTTTATTTAAAATACTCATACAAAAATGGTCAGGAAAAAGATGCTGGTGACCACTAATAGCTGTGTCTCTCCACGCTTTCTCAGAAAAAAATGCAGATCCTCTGTAAGAACTCATACAATTACACAAAGCCATCACACTCAGAAAATCTAGAAGCTAGAAAAACTACAAGTAATCAAATTATATCTAACTAAAAAAAAAAAAAATAAGCCAAATCTGCAACTATTTCTCACTCCTTGTTCTACCTCTGTGGAAAGCAGTGCCATCCAGGGAAACACTTCAGAAAAGAAGAGAGAAAAATAAACACAAGACTCACCTAACGTCACCACCAGCAAGAAAAATTCTTCCCTAAATGTGAAATTAAAGGAACATGGCTGTGAAGAGGACTGAAAGCAGGGAAAGGAATTAAAAAGGAGACACAGTCCTTGGTAGTAAGCTTTGAGAAGCAACATTGGTAGGGAAGAAAAGATAAAAAAAAGGAGAGACATTTGTATAATATTCAGTAATGATGGGAATAGGAACCAAAAGTGGGAAATTTAGGGGTCTGCAAGAAAAAGAAGGCAAATAGGCAAATAAATAAATAAGTAAATAAAAGTAAAAGTACCGGAGTTCACATAATATCTTCTTCAATTACCAAAAATAACCACAAAAAGAAAATTATCATAAATTATTTAATATTGATTAAAAATCTAAAGGAAATTGTATCAAACAGTGTTGAAGAGCACTTTAAGAAAATAATGCACCATGACCATTTTGCATTTATTACATGACTATAAGCTTGGTTTAATACTAGGGAATCTATTGACATATTTTATAATATACCATTAATTTATTGAATGAGAAAAATCATGTACTTGTCTCCAAAGTTGATGAAGATCTCTTTGAAAAAACTAAATACCTACTCCTGGTAAAACTATAGCAAAGAAAATAAATTGATAGATTCTTCCTTAACATGACAAAATCAAATAAGTTATTTATAAAGCTAGTATTTTACTCACTGGGAAAACAGTGGTATTTTCACTAACTCCAGACAAAAATGAAGATGATTACTAAAACCTATAGTATTTACAACTGTACCAGAGATATCTATCTGGGGCAATTAGAAACAATGAACAAATTATTGGCTCAAATTAGAAAATAGGAAGTACAATCATTTCTATTTGCACATGACAGAATAGTATACTTGGAATACCCAAGGATTAATAATGAATTTGACTCAAAAATAAAATAAGTCACTAATGTAGCAGAATAAAATTGATACACAAAATCATGAGCCTTATCACACAAAAACAATAGCTAATTACAAGACATAATGGTAAAGAGAAACATAAACAGTTTATGAAGAAAACTTTAAAATGCTTCTGAAAGATATAAATTAAGCTTGAACATATGGAAAAAATACCTTATTCTTTAAAATGATAAAGATTTGTAAATGATAGTCATAAATGTGACTCTTCTTCCGAAGTAATTTTATAAATTTATCTCAATATCAAGATAATTATAAGATAATGCTTATAAATTTTTATGGACCTAGACAAGCTAATTATAATTTTGTAAGAGTAACTATGATAACTGACTTCACAGGTGGCAAAACTTACCCAATATTAAACATTCTCAAAAGCCATCTTATTCAAAATAGAACGATAATGGTGGATAACAGAAAAATAGATCAACGTAACAGAATAGAAACTTCAGAAATAGATCCAAGTTATCAAGTTCCTTTATTATAAAGATGACCTCTGAAATTACTAGGATATAGATGGACTTAACAAATGATGTTGACAACTTCTTAGCCAGTTAAGAAAGATAGCATACATTACAATTCACAACAATGAACTCCAAATGTTTAAGAGATGTAACAAAACAAACACAAGTAGAAGAAAAGACTGGTGAAGTTTTATATATTCTAGGTGTAGGGAAAGCCTATCTGACTCAAAATCCAGAGGAATAAATAAATTGATACATTTAAATACATTTGAACGTTTTATATAACAAAAAGAAACATTTAAACACTTGAGATAATTCTAAAGACAACTGAAAATTGTAGAACTAATTTGCAACAAAAATCACAGATAAAACATTGTATTTCTCCTTTTCTTTCTTTTTTCTTTTTTCTTTTTTCAGACACAGAGTCTTGCTCTGTCACCCAGGCTGGAGTACAGTGGCTAGATCATCATGGTTCACTGTAACCTCAAACTCCTGGGCTCAGGTGATCCTCCTGGCTCAGCCTCCAGAGTAGTTAGGACTACAGGCCACCACGCCCCACTGCGTGGCCCAGGCTGGTCTCAAAGTCCTGGCCTTAAGTGACCCTCCCACCTTGGCCTCCAAAAGTGCTAGGATTACAGGAGTTAACCACCACAGTTGGCAAACATGATATCTTTAACATATAAAGAACTTAAAAATTTGGAAAAAAAGACAAAAATCCTGAGAAAATATAGTAGCCAAACAATAATAGACAATACACAGAATTATATTGATTACTTAATTTAAAAATGTTCAACTTTACTAAGAATGGGAGAAATGAAAAGTAGAATTACAAAGAACTACCATTTATCAACTATTAGATCAGCAAAAATTGTAAAAGTTGACAATAAATTCTGCCATCAATGTTATAGGAAAATAGGCTGCTGAGAATTCAAAATGGTACAAAACTTACAGGAGTGTGTGTCAACAAGATGCGAGAAATTGATGAAGGAGCGACACTTCTCTCAGTATATCTTAATGTATAGTTTTGGCTTTTAGAACCACATTATTATTTATCTCAGGAATAAATAAATAAACTAAGATAAGGAAATATTGACAAAGAGTACAAACAAAAACAAATAACATAAGCACTCTCAATGGGAAAAACACCTAATCAAAATTTCAATCACAACATTTTTCTATATATCCTCAGGTTGAAGACAAAAAATGAGTATAAGCAAATATGGAGGTCTAGTTAAAAGTTTATTTTCAAAGTGGCATGGGAGAGCAATCAGAAAACTATTGATACCTTCTATATTTTTAAAGATAGAGAAAATGAACATATATATTGAGAACACTGGGAACCTGGTTTCTTACTGTTAGAAGAGTGTTGAAATATTAGAAAAGAGTAAAAATAAGGTATATTGCAATGAGATATTAACACAATGACTGCCACACTAGAAATTTTTTTTTCCTTGGGGCCACAGTATTTTATTATGAAAATAGAATAAAATTTTGAAAACAAAATGATCCTTTCTAATTTAATGAAAAATTTGTTATTTTTTATTGTTTTCTGTATGTGAGTTATATGCAAATTGAAAAATAGTTCTCACAGCTCCCAAGGTGAAGAGATGTGTGGGTTACATATATTTCATGAGGCCCCGGGTTCAAAACTAGAGTGAGTTCAATAAAGGCAAAATATGTAACACAGCAAAAGAGAGGGCAGACAAGCATCATTACCCTGAGAGACTTCCCGGCACAGTTCCTCATAATTTTTTTTTTAATTTAGTTTTTATGTATACATAATAGTTGGATATATTTAGGGGGTGAATGCAACAGTTTGATACTATCATATACACATACACAATGTAATGATCAAATCTGTGTAATTGGGATATCCATCATCTCAAACATTTATCATTTCTTTATGTTGGAAATATTAAACAAAGTTGTGCTTCATCACTGTAATCACTATGACTTGTGCAAGGCATCTTGGTTTTGGAAGCACCTCCTAAAAGTTCCCAGTGGAAAACTTCGGTGCCCTTCTAGTTACATAGCCAAACCAAGCTGTATAATCAGTCACACCAGATATAAGCCATCAGTATGCAAACTGGCCTGATGACACCAGGAAAGTTTCAAACTTTAAATGGTACATTATACATTATTAGTTAGCCCTGTGACTCTTATCTTGGCCAAGTGTCAGTTCTAAACTTCCAGATATCCCTGGAGATAAACATTGAGTTGTTCTAGTTCAGCTGAAAATAATTTATACAAATACTAAGAGATAGAAGGAATGATGGAATTAGAAACAACACCATTTGGTAACTATCATAATAATTTAATCAGACAGAAATCTAGACTGGGAGATAAATTAGCTGGTAAAAGTTTAATGAGGATCAAGATATTTACATATTCTCAAAGTAACTCCCTTCAAACTAGAAAGAGAGAGAGAGAGAGAGAGAGAGAGAGAGATTAGTAATTTTATAGTGGATTAACCTAGCAGCTATCACATTAAGTAAATCATCAATGTTAACATCAGCAATAAAGGGACAAAGTGGCAGCATATTCCGCCCTATTGATGATGCATTGAGAGGGACACAGCATCATGATCATGTCTGTGATATTGCTGTCAAAAATGCATCATTTGAATTGAATCACTAGCAAGCAGGAGTCAAAACCAAATTGAGGAACATTCTACAAAATAAGTAGCCTGTAATTTAAAAAAAATAAAATATGTCAAGCTCATAAAAGCCAAGGAAAGGCTAAGGAACTCTTACCAATTAGAAGACAGTAAAGAAACATGACAAATAAGTGTAAGGTATAGTTTGAATTGGACCTCACATTAGAAAAACAAACAGAGCAAATAAAGTACACTAATGAAGCAATTGATGGTATTTGAATATGTACAATTGATTTAAATAAAAAGTACTATAACGATGTTTTCACTAATGATTTTGAAAATTGTACTGTTGTTACATATTCATGGGAAATGCACTCAAACGTGTAAGGGTAAATGTCTAGGATATCACAACACAATAATAATGTTTCAACTTTCATGTATATAAAAGACACACACATTTTCACTCATGAATTAAAATACACTACAATACGTGCTCTCAGGTACTGGTTTCATGACTCAAATTTAAACAACAGTTAAAATGTCCAGATTGTTAAATGAATAACATTTAGTATGACTTTTTGATTCAATCATGCGAGATAAAACAACAGTGCTAATCATTGACTAATTGAAGTCCTATGGGTTACTGTAATAAAAGTGTAGGTATCCTGACCATGTCATTTTAAGTAACTTATTATATGATGGGAATGCAAAGGAATGATTAAGGTTCTCATGTTAAAGAGAAATTGAACATACAGAAAATCACATTCTTCAGTTTAGACCAATTGAATGAAAAGAATGTGAAATTGCTAAAACATTTGATGATGATATTGGTTAATTGTAGGGCTTCAAAACTAAAATATTTTACACTAGGATATATTTTCTATGAATCATAATTGAAGCAATGCAAATTCCTCTTAACATGAACTAATTCAATTCCCATTTTATAAGAGAAGAAATGTGTCTTAGAGATTTTAAATAAATGTTCCATGATTATCCAGCTTTCAGTAACAAAACCAAGATAAAAACTTGTATTTCTCTGATTCTAGTACCATTACTGATTTATTTTCCTTTAATGTTTTGTTATATGTATACTTTGTAAAATGATTAAATCGATCTAATTAATATATCCATTGGTTTATATTATTTTTATTTTCTTGTGGTGTGATCATTTCAGATCTACTCTTTTAGCAGTTTTCCAATATCATTGCTCTTTATCATTGTTCCATACTTTCTTATTTTCAGTAAAATCTTGCAAGTCATAAAATCTAAAATGTGGCAGAAATGATACTGTGGTGCATATAGACCTAGACCCTAAGAGATCTGGCAGCTTCCACTTTCTCTCTAGAGAAATCTTCTGCTACATACAAACACACACACACACACACACACACACACACGTGCACACACAAATATATATATATTTATATATTATATATTTATAAATAAATTCATAATATATATTTACATATTTAAATACAAATACATATAAATCTATATACACACACACATATGCACACATACAGGGAGAGAGAGAGAAAGTTATGCTTCCAAATAATACTGCTAGTAAATAAGCATTTAAATTAAGAAAAAAATTAAAGAATGGATGATATCCCTTCTGATGCATAAATTCTAGTTAATTCAACAGTTTTTGATTAAACATGGGTCTAAGAATAATTTCTATTATTCTTTTTTTTATTTCAGCATAATATGGGGGTACAGATATTTAGGTTACGTGTGTTGCCCTTGCCCCCCCTCCCCCCCTCAGTCCAGGTTTCAAATATGTCCATCCTATTGCGTGGTGCGCATTGCACTATTTGTGTATGCATATACCCGTCCCCTCCTCCCTCCTCCCCCTCCTCCCTGCCCAATATCTAATAGATATAATTCTTATATATGCACTTATGTGTTGATCCGTTAATACCAATTTGATGGTGAGTACATGTGGTGCTTATTTTTTCATTCTTGGGATACCTCGCTTAGTAGAATGTTCCAGCCCTTTCCATGAGTATATAAGAGGTGCTATGTCACCATTGTTTCTTAATAATAAAATTATCTATTCCATGTATGATTTCAGAAGTCTTCACAAATACGCATACTGTATTTCTTTGCATTATCTTAATTTTTTAAAAAATTCTGTTAGTGTTGAAATTTGCAGATTTGTCAACTAGTAGTAAAATTAGGAACACTAACTCTAGATTTTTTAACAATTAAATTTTGTATTGACCTTATAATTTTGTTTTAACTTTTTATTATTTTTTACTTTATTCCTTTGATAATTTGTTCCTGTGCCGAAAACAAAATGCATCTTTAACTCGTTAATTTCTTCTCTTAATATTTTATTTACGAAACATTTAAAGAAAAGAAATACTTTATTCACGTTTCAAGTTTTGCCATGCAGTGTATTTTAGAGATTTAAAAATGTGTTAATGATGTCTATGTTTTGTTTTTTTCTTTTCTGAGCCTGTTTATTTTGGTGAAAGTTTGTTTTCCAATTTTCTAACTTTGGTTACTTAAGAAATCATTCTTATCTTTATTACACTATGATCTCAACATGTGCATACATTATTTAAATTTAAAATACTAATGATTAACTTTCCATATACTTTAAAACAAACGTATTTTTTCTTATCACTATAAATCTTATAATTTTAATATTAATGCTATTAATTATTTTATTAAATTTTTGCTTTTTTACTTATTAAAATATGAAAGTGGTATACTAAAAAGTGTCCTCCTAAAACTATTTTTTCCTCTTTCCTTGAATTTTTATTTTTTCCTTAATGAATTTTATTGCTATATTTCTAGGGACAATCTAAAACAGTCAAACTCCTGATAAGTAGTAAAAGAATATGTAATAATAATAACAGTCTGAATTTTTTCATAGTAATAATGACAATAGTAATGAAAGTTCCACCATTGACTATCTGTGCAGTGTGGTGTTGTATGGAAAACAAGGAAAAAGAAGGAGGTAGGTAAGGAACTGCAGGTAAGACAGGTAAGGCAACCAGAATATTACAGGAAATATTACTTCTGGCACTAAAAGCAAGTCATAGTCTTGACATGTGTAGAATTACCCAATAATATTTCTCATGGGAATCCAACATGTGCCCAGAAAGCTAATCATGGTCAGCTTTTCAATATATCGATGTCAGTATCTGTATCTACATACCTTTTATTATTTTTTTTGCAAATGCCATGCAGGCTGTATAGAAAATAAATAACGAAGAAGAAAATATAAACAGCTATTAATAATACCTAGGAAATCAAATACTAAACTACCAGGGATAATTTCTGGCTATTTCTTTTCTATGCATGTTCATATTCACACTGATGTGATTGAGAACAATTGATTAAACTGATTCTATATTTTAGCCTCTCTTTTTTTGGCCAAGCTATAATATATTGTAAAACTTCTTCCACGTCCATAAATGGTCTCACATTATATCATATAAATGGCTCTATAGCGCTCAGTGTAGGACAAAGACTGGCTAGGTGAACAATCCCAGTCCTTTTCCTGGCACATAGAAAACTATATTTCCCAGCTTTAAGTATGGGCTTGTCTAATTTTATAATACTTCATGTACCCTTAGGATCATTTTGAGTAGTCAAAAATAGCAATGATGAATCACTAAATGTCAAGGCCAACAATGTAAACATATTGAATAAAACCCCCTGTTTGTGTTCATGTTTGATCATTAAAGCATTAAACAAAAAAACAGACAAAATAAACAACACAATCTGCTAATAAGAATTTTTTTTTAAATGTAGGAACTTCTGGAAGGTGGGAGATTTAGAAGGGTTTAATTGGTGTTGTCATCATTGTTCTGCACCAGGAAATTATCTGTTTATTTTGTTCAATTCAGAACCTCCCCATTCATTTTAACAATTGATAGGTACAGAAATATCAATGTGAAAAATCTCTCTATGGGGATATCAGTGTCAAAACTATTTTGTGAAAAATGAGCTAATATACAACTGCAGTCCAGTGGATGGCATTTAAAAACCCTAAATGTCCACTTTATTCTCATGAAAAACATGAATCCCTGTGTGTGATACACTTTTTCCTAAAATATCCTTCAACCGAAAAGTCAAGGAACTGGCAAGTTAGCACTTCCGTGAGCCCTAGAGAAATGATCTTTATAACCCTTTCATCTTGCTTCCTCTCATTTCACTGTTATTCTGTTTTCCAAACATGATTTCTTTTTTCAGTTGGCATTCTGTGCAAACCAATGTTTTTACCTTTGGTTATGATCTCATATTTTAACCTTATTTCCTCCTTGACATTTACCTTTCCATCCATGATCTGTTTTTCCCTAGCAGTGGGACCTTCTTCTTCTCTGTGTCACATAATAAGATCAAAAGGGTACATTGGGGGTGCTCACAGCCCGGTCTCCTCTACGGTAGTTCAGTCTGCAAGGTTAGAACTGTTATTTTATGTTTACCTTCTTTTGAGTTGTGCCCGTGGAACAAGAAATAAATGTTTTCTAAACTCTCATATTTTCCTTCTACCTCCCTCTCCACTTTTCGACAGCATTAATGGCCAGAAAAACAAATATTGTTTTGACAGCAGGTTCCCAGTAATATACACAGACTTGGTTTTATATATAACAATCATTCTTGAGTTAGCCAGTTTTAAAGAATAGTTAATAGAGAAAATCACATAGATGTGAAAAATGATGCTATTAAACCTTTGTTTTTCTGCTCTCTCCTCTCGCTGTAAGCAAACCCTTATTATAAGTGTCAGAGAAAGAAAATGTCCTGAGAAATTCTTGTTCTTTTAGTTTGAATGTTATGGCTGTACTTTTGAGGAATACTGTGACAATATTTTATATTCAGATAAAAATATGAGTTGTTTCACCTGAAATTCTCTTGAAACTTCGCATGTTTCGCCTCAGATAATTATATGCAGGTGAGACAGCTATTGTTAACTCACTTTAACAAATGTAACTTGCTCCCCTCAGAATTACCCGTTTATATTTTAGAGTATATCTAGCCAAGAGGTGTTGAATGTTCTAACTTCCTCATATACTAACTGGGATATTGTGTGGACGATATGTTAGTCAGCAGAATTACCAACCCATAGTGATGAGTAATACTGCTTAACATTTTCCAAAACCTTCGTACACATGAATTGCCTTAAAATTGCCTTAGATACTTTTTAGAGAAATGGGGAAAATGTGAAAATATGAAGGATATTTAGAATAAGTGTTAATTCCAAACAGTTTAAAAATAATGCAATGAACTGCATGAGGATTTCAATCTGGACAAGTCATTATAGTTGAGGAATTCATGTACCTTGGAGTCTCAACAGTTTTGCATTTCAACAATAATAGCTGAGCGCTAATTTGAGATGATTATAGAGCTAATTGAGGTGGCTGTCAGGTGTGTTTTCTATTTTTGTTTTTCATAGAAATAAGGACTTTGTTATAAAATAATTTGCTCAAGAATTATTTATGCTATTTATTTGACAAAACCAATCTTGAAGTACATTTAACCATCAATTTAGTATGGAAGCTTCATGATTAGGGTTGATATACTAAGTCTTAGAAGATGAGAGCTCACATTATAATGAAAAAATCTTAAGGTAAAAGAGTGATTTGATTTCCTGTTTCTTTGAAGTGCTTTTCAGAATTTAATGATTTTTTGAACAAAATACTATATCTTTTGTGTGTATTAGATTGCCTTATTGGCCCAATTCTTCAACCATCCCTGAAGCCAAACCCTGCTATGGCCTCATAGTGAGTGGACCATATTTCCTTCCCTTGACTGGGGAATTGATTATGTAACTTGCTTTAATGATAGAAAGTGTTGAGAGTGATTGTATGCTATTTCCAAGTCAATGATTTAAGAGGCCTTGTTTGTTTCTGTTCACCATTTTCACTTCTGTCATTATCATGAGAAGAGCTTGTGCTGGTTCATCTGCTAGGAAAAGGTATATGTAGAGACACCCAACATTACCTACAGACTTTCAGAAGGATGCTTATGAGTTCTAGCCTCTGCACGAGAAATGGATCCACCCACTGGATTTTGGTTTAAATCAGTTGAGCTTCACGAAGTTATATGTCTATCAGGATAAATGATTATTGTTTTAAACCTCTAGGAGTTTATTTAATAGCTTTAATGAGACATAATAGACTTGTAATAAACAGTACATACTTAAATTACACAATTTAATGAGTTTCGATGTACATAAACCCCTAAAACCATCATCACAAAATCAAGAAAACAAGATAATGAACATAATCACTCCCCAAATTCCAAAATGTGTTCTTATCCCTTTGTTCCCCAGCTCACTGTCTACCTCATCCACAGGAAACCACAGATCTGTTTTAGGTGACTGTAGATTAACTTGTATTGTCTAGCATTTTATCTGAATGAAATCATATAGTAGACACTCCTTTCTTTGTCTGCTGTCAGCAAAATTATTTTTAGAATCATCGTATGGAAGTATGTATCAGTAGTTCTCTGATTTTTATTGCTGAGTAGTTCTTATTGTATGGAAATAATGCAACTGCCATATTCATTAATCTTTTGATTATTTTTTGGGTTTCTCTGATTTGAAGGTTTCTAAAAATAAAGCTCTATGAGCACTTAAGTATGATATTTTGTATAGACAAATGCTTTCCCTTGAATAAAGGAATGACTGAAACTAATTTATTTTTAAATTAATTTTTTTTCTTATTACTGAGTTTTGTGAGTTCTTTAAATATTCTAGAAAGAATTCTTTTATCAAGTATGAATTTGCAAATATTTTCTCCCAGGTTATGACAGTTTTTCAATTTATCAATTTCTTCTTCCATGAATTGTGCTTTTTTGTTTTTAATCTAATAAATTGTTATAAAACCCATGGTTACAGTTTCCCCCCCCCCACGTTTTCTACTAGAAATTTAAAAAATTTAGGTTTTAAACTTTGGACTATGATATATTTTGAGCTAAGTATTTTATATGTACGTGAGTTAATGGTCAAAGTATTTTGATTTTTGTTTGTTTCTGTGTTTTACATTTTATTATTGAATAGTTACAACACCATTTGTTGAAAATATCACCCTTTCCCCATTGAATTGTCATAGCATGTAGTAAATAATAAAATTGGGCCTTACTTAATTTCATCGTTCTATTTGTCTATCTTAACTCTAAAGCCACACTGTTTTGTTTACTGTAGCTTTATAAATAAAACTTGAAATCTAGTGTTGTAGTACTATCATTTCGTTGTTGTTCATCAAGTTTTTTCTTTTTAATGTATTCTATTCCCTTACATAATTATATATATTTTTGAGTCAGCATATTGCAACAAAAAAGCCTAAAGAGATTTTGATTGGTATTGCATTGATTTCATAGATCAATTTGGGGAGAACTGGCTTCTTAAAAACATTGGTTCTTCTGGTCCATGACTGTGATATACCTATCCATTTATTTTGCTCTTCTTTCATTATTTTGTCTATGTTTTCATTAATTTCCATTTCTCTCAGCCATGTTTGCAGTTTTTAGTATACAGATACATATATCTTGTCAAATTTATTTCTAACTATATCATATTTTTGATGTTTATTTAAATGACATTGCCTTTAATTTCTTATTGTTTGCAGTTACAAAAGAGAAATATAATTGATTAGTATATTGATCTTGTTTCATGAAAATTTACTAAGCTCACTTATTAGTCCTAGTAGCTTTTTGTATCAATTAAATAGGATTTCCCGCATAGACAATTATGTCATGAGCTAATAAAGACATATTTTTTCCTTTACAGATTTTATGTCTATAATTTCTTTTTTCTTGCAATTTTTCATTTGATAGAACTGCTTATGCCGTGTGGAATAGAATAGAATAGAATAAAAGTGGTGAGAGCAAATGTCTTTGTCTAGTTCTTGATCTTCAAGAAAAGTATTTAGACAAGCGTGGTGGCTCATGCCTGTAGTCCCAGCACTTTAAGAGGCTGAGGTGGGAGGATAGCTTGAGCTCAGGAGTTCGAGACCAGCCTTCGCAACATAGTAAGACTCCTGTCTCTACAAAAAATAGTAATAATAAGAAAAGGTAACCATGCATGATGTCATGAGCCTATAGTCCTAGATTCTTGGGAGCCTGAGGCAGGATCATCACTTCAGCTCAGGAGTTTGAGGTTACAGTGAGCTATAATTAAGCCACTAGGCTCTAGAGTAGGAGACAGAGTGAGATCTGAGACCTGTCTCTAGCAAAAAAAAAAAGAAAGAAAGGAAAGCATTCACTTTTTCAGCATTGAATCTGTATTGTCTAGATTCCCTTATCAGCTTTACAAACTTCACTTGTTTCTAGTTTGCTAAGAGATTCTAACGAAATTAGATGCTACATTTTGTAAGCTGATTGTTCTATCACATCTTGAGATGATCATTTTTTATCACTCAAATGATGAATTACATTGATTGATTTTAACATCTTTATGTTTTGGAGATAAACACTCTCTAGATCATGATTTATTACCCCTTTTAAATCGAGTTTGATTTGCTGAAAGTCTTTTCGATTTTTTAATCTATTTTCATGAAAGATACTTGTCTGTATTTCTCTTATAGTTTCTTGTATATGAGTACTATTGACCATATGTAAGCAACTGGGAAATATTTTCTCCTCTTCTACTTTTCTAAAGAGTTCATGTAAAACCGGTATTATTTTTTCCTTAGAAGTTTCATTGATTTCACCAGTTAAAATATCTGGGACTGGTATCTTCTTTTTGAGAAGGTTTGAATTGTGTATTTAATTTCTTTAGTAGAAATATATGTTCACTCAAATTATCTATTCCTTCTTTAGTGAAGTTTAGTAAATTATGTCTTTCAAAAAATTTTCCCATTTCATCGAAGTGGTCAAATTTGTTATTATTAGGTCATTAATCATATTTCCTTAATATCTTTTTAATATAATATTGATAAAAATTCTAGTGATGTTACTACTGTCTTTTTAGTTACGGGTTATTTGCATTTTCTCTCTTTCCTTATTAGTCTGGTTAAAGGTTAATCATTTGGTTTTTTTTGTTTGTTTTCTGATTTTTGTTTGTTTGTGTGTGGAGGGATCTTCTGGTAAAGCAGAATTTGCTTTCACTGACTATCTATTGTTACTCAGTTTTCTATGACATATAATTCTACTCTTGTCTATCTTGTTTCCTTTCTTCTGTTTGCTTTCATTTTCATTTTCTCTTCTTTTTTAAGAGATAGGCTGCGGTAATTGATTTGAGACCTTTCTACTTTTCTAATATATGCTAATAATGTTATAAATTATTATCTAAGTATTGATTTCATAGCATTCCACTAATTTTGATATATTTTGTTTTTATTTCCTTTCCCTGAATATATTTTCGAATTTTTCTTTCAATTTCATGTTTTCTTGAATTCTTAATTAGAAGTCGGTTATTTAGTTTTCAAATATTTCATGATTTTCTTGATATGGTTCAATTATTTGTCATTATTTTAATTTCATTGTGGTCATGTTAATAGAAGATTCTGTGTATCATTGGACTATGTTAAAATATGCTAAGACTTATTTTACAATACTTAATATCTCTATCTTGTTAAATGATCTATGTACACTTGTAAAGAATGTGTATTCTGCTCCTGTTGGGTGATATGTCCTACACGTATAATTTAGGTCAATTTGTTTAATAGTACTGTTTAAATGTTCTATATCCCTACTGACTTTCTGCTTACTTGTTCTACCAATTTTTGAAACAAGGATGTCGAAAAATTCTATTGTAATTTATTTTGTATATTTCTTCTTGTAGTTATGCAAATTTTTGATTCATATATTTTGAAGTTCTGATATTAGGTGGGTAAATATTTGCAGTTATTTTGTTTTCTTGATAAATTTAACCCTTTATAATTATGAAATAGCCCTCTTACTCCATATAATATTTTTCATTCTGAAATCTACTGTGTCTGATTTTAATAAAGACACTCCAACTTTCTTTTGATTATTTACATGATATATATATTTTCATTTTGTTACTTTTTACATAATTGTTAATTTACATTAAGATGGATTGTTTGTAGGCTGCATATCCCAATCAGATTCATTTCTTTTTGGGAGATGTTTAAAATACTTATTTTTTAAAGTAGTTATTAATAAGATAGGATTATATCAGCAATTTGCTATTTAATTTATATTTTTCCCACATCATCATTGTTCCACATTTCTTCTTTTTTATTTTTCATGTTAGATTCAATACTAGTTTTTTAAAAAATTATATCTTCTTTATTGGCTTATTATCTACATCTTTTTGTTGGGTTATTTTAGTGGATGCTTTAGGTTTTATATAATAGTATACATATTTTACTTTTACAGTCTACCTATAAATAATATTATACCATTTAACATATACAATAAAAACCTTATAATGGTTTACTTCCATTTTTCCCTCCTAATCTTTATGCTATTGTTCTCATACATACACTATTTATATAAATTCTATAATACATTGTTATTATTTTTGCCTTAAACAATTATCTCATGATTTAAAATATAAGAAAATACTTTATATTTACTTATGTTTGCATTTTTGCTGCTTTTCTGTGTTGATATAAACTTCTATCTGAAATCATCATCTTTCTGCCTAAAGAATATTTTTTCAATATTTACTGTAGTGAACATTTGCGAGTAATTAATTCTTTCAGCTTTTGTATATGTGAAATGTTTTTATATTGTCTTCATTTTTTTAAAACTTTTTGGATGAGTATAGAGTTTTGAGTTGTCAAGTTTTTCTTTTAGTACTTTATAGATGTTGCTTCCAGCTGGGTGTGGTGGCACGCACCTATGTATTCCCAGCTACTGGGGAGGGAGGCTAAGACAGGAAGATCAGTTGAGCCAGGAATTCAAATTCAGCCTGGGCAATGTAGTATCTCAGTCTCTAAAAAATAAAAAAGAAAATTAAAAATAAATGTTGCTTCACTGATTTCTAACTTGTACTGCTTTGGATGAACAATCTGTTGTTATCGTTTTTGCTCTCCTATATATGATGTTATTTTCATCCGGCTGGTTTTAAGATGTTCTTGTTATCTCTGATTTTTAACAGTTGAGATTATGTGTGATTTTTGTGCTTGAAGTTCACTGAACATCTTGGTTATGTGGGTTTGCAGTTCATCAAATGTGGAAAGTATACCAAATATTCTTTTTAAATATATTTTGTAGACCTCCCTATCCCTCAAATGCTCCAATTACATATATAGAAAGTCCCTTGAATTTGTTTTGCTGTTCATGGTTCTCTTTTCACTTTTTTAAAGTATTTATTTATTTATTTATTTTTATTTCAGCATATTACGGGGGTACAAATGTTTAGGTTACATATATGGCCTTTGCCCCACCCGAGTCAGAGCTTCAAGTGTGTCCATCCTCTAGACAGTGCACACTGCACCCATTAGGTGTAAATATACCCAGCCCCTCCCCCCCCCACCTATCTGACACCCAATGAATGTTACTACTATATGTGCACATAAGTGTTACTCTTTGCATTTCATTTTGGACACGTTTCTATCACTATTTTTTCTAGTTCATTGATGTTTTCTTTGTCAGTGTCTAATCTGCAATTAATCCCAAGTAGTATTTATTTTCATTCCAGAGTTATATTGTTTATTCCTAAAATTTCTATTTAAATATTCATCTTTAATGTTCCAAATTTCTACTTTTTTATTATTTAAGTAGATTTAGGGGTACAAGTGGTTTTTTGTTCCATGGATGAATTGCATATTGGAGACGTCTAGGCTTTTAATATACCCATCACCTGAATAGTGTATGTTGTACCCAATAGGTAACTTTTCATCCCATCCCTCCTCCCACTCTTCCTCTTCTGAGTCTTCAGTGACCATTAAGTCCCTCAGTATGATCATTTATACCCATTGCTTGACTCCCACTTATAAGTGAGAATATGTGGCATTTGATCTTTTGTTCTTGGGTTATTTCACTTGGAAAAATGATCTCTACTTCCATCTAAGTTGCTGCAAAAGACATTCTTTCAATCTTTTTGATGGCTGAGTAGTATTTCATGGTCAATGTATACCATATTTTCTTTATCCAGTCATTAGTTGGTGAGCACTTAGGTTGGTTCCATATCTTTGCAATTTTTTGTGAATTGTGCCATGATAAACATACAGGGACAGGTGTCTTTTTCATAAAATGGCATCTTTTCCTCTGGGTAGATTCCCAGTAGTGGGATTGCTGGATAGAATGGTAGATTTACTTTTAGTTCTTTGAGAAATCTCCATACTGTTTTCGGTGCAGGTTGCACAAATTTACATTCCCACCAGCAGTGTATAAATGTTTCACCATATCCACATCAGCATCTATTGTTTTTTGACTTTTTTATTAGTGGCCATTCTGACAGGGTTAAGATGGTATTTCATTGTGGTTTTAATTTGTATTTCCCAAGCTTATATTTTAAACTCTACAGTTTGTCCTCTACTTTTTTCAAAACAATATATTTATCATTGCTATTTTAACAGTTTGTTTCTTAATTTTGTCACCTGAGTCATTTCTGAGTATATTTCTGTTGATTAATCTTTCTTCTCATTATGGATCATATTTTTCTGTTACTTGGCATAGTTGGTAAACTTGATTTGATGTCAGATATTTGGCTTTTATATTGTTGAGTCTGGATATTTTTGTATTCCTATAAATATTCTTGAATTTTGTTCTGAAATGCTATTTATTTACATGCAAATAACTTGATTCTTTCTAATCTTGCTTTTACATTTATTATAAATAATCAGAGAAATCTTTATTTTATTTCTCTATTGAGGCAATACTCTTCTGGTACTTTTTTCACTTCCCCATGATTTATCAGATTTTCCACTTTGATTAGTTGGAACACAAACAATTCCTGGCTCTGTGTAATCACTGAGGATTTTTCTCTTTGTTTATTAGAGTGGTTCTTTCTCTTGCCTCTAGCATTTTTCTCATATGCATGTGCTGATCAGAATCTATCTGTTGACTCTTGGGATACCATTCGCAGATCTCTAGAACTCTTTTTACCTCAGTAGCTCTCTGTTCTCTAGTGCTCTTTCCAGCAAATTCTAGCTGTCCTGGCTCGACTTGTCTTCTAGATTCATGTCCTCAGCTCAAGTCTTATGCATTGCATCTCAGGTCGATTGCCTTAAACAATGTTCTGGAAACTTTATACAGATGGTAAGCTGAAATAGTTCTAAGGTTCACCTCATTTTTCTCTTCTCTCAGAGATCACTGTGCTACATAGTGTGTCATAGAAGTAAGGCATCATTTCATGTAATTGGTCTGTTTTATTTTATTTATTTCAAGTGTGAAAGTTAATCCAGTTGTTGTTACTCAATGTTGGCCAGAAATGAAATTCTGGTCTATTAATTCTTGACATAGGCATCAAAGAAATTCAATGGCCAACCATGAGTCTTTTCCATAAATGGCAGTGATACAACTTTACAAATGAAAGGGAAAAATTGACTTTGAACCATACCTCACACCATACCCAGAGTTACCTTGAGATGTATTGCAAACCTAAAGGTAAAAGCTAAAACTATAACAATTGAAGACAGAAAGAGAAAATTTTTTGTAAGCTACATTCTTTAGAGAAGGCACAAAGAAACACCTATTAATATTTCACCAAGATTAATTAGTTCTTCTCAACACAAACATCATTAAGGATATGAAAGGGCAAGGTGTAGTATGTAAGAATATTTGACAAGTGACTTACTTCCAGAATATACAGAAAACTGTATACAAGTTAATATTAAATGATATAAGCAATCAAAAAAATAAAGAATGAAAATTCAAATAGGTACTTGAGAGATGTACAGCAATACATATATATTAACTAGGTATCTATATCTATATCTACCTGGCCAAGAAATTTATTTTTTATGTTTCTACCCAAGAAAAATGTTCATCAAAGATTTGTGCAAGAAGGTTATAGTAGCTTTCTTCACAATAACTAAAGGTTGGAAACAAAAAAATGTTCATCAATAGGAGAATAGACACATATGATACATTCTTACCATAGATAATACTTATCAAGAAAAATCAAATAAAAAAACTAGAGATACACAAAACAACATAGAACAAAAGTAATCATATTATGCTAATTTTAAACATTATTAAAGTTGATAAACATTGTGAACATTATGAAAATTGTAAACCTTGAATAATTTAATTAACATGGTATTTAAAAATAGACAAAACAAGTCGTTAGTGATGGAAATAAGAATTGCCTGAAATGGGCATAACTGGAAGGAGGCATGAGTTCATTTTTTCTGTTGTGATCAAAGTGTTCTTTGACCTGATTTAGGCAGTGGTTGCATATATTACAAATCTCTTAAAATTCATTGACATGTACCCTGAAAATCTGTTCATTGCACACTATATAAATTATACTTCAGTATAAATAAAACAAATCAACACAGGTTAAAAATACATCTTCTAACATTATAACATCTTATGATAATTAAACATTAAGCATTTTTAAAAGGTCATGTATATAAATATTGGATGAAATTTTATGTTCTAAATATAAGCCCTTGCAACTGAGTATCTTCATTTATGACAGGCATTTTGGTCTAAATGTTGTACAGCGAATTTCTTTAGAAAACACTTAGTGCACTTCTCAGTCCTTACAGGCAACAGCTGATGCAGTAACACATGGTGGAGTATGGAGCAGGCCAGCAGGGCAAATCTTTGCTCCAGATTTGAGAACTGATGAGTGCCTCTGCATCTGTGGTTTCCTTAAATTAGAAATCAATTAAAAAATCAAAGAAAAGAAGTATAAATTTCCTGATTCAATTACCTAAGTATTATTTTTAGCTCTGTTTATGTGAAAGTATAATGTATTAGGGTTCTCCACAGAAACAGAATCAATAGGAGACATATGTGTATATGTATATATACACACAAAAATGTAAATGGGGACCCTTTAAAGATTTTATAAGATTAGAGAACAAAATGAAGTCAGAAGAAGCCAAATCGGAACCGTAAGGTGGATGCCTACTGATATCCCATCAAAACTCTCATAACATTTCCCTGTTTGATAAGAAGAATGAGCAAGAGCATCGTCATGGTGGGGAAGCATTCTCTGGTCAAGTTTTTTCTGGGCATTTTTTTTGCTTAAGCTTTGGCTAACTTTCTCAAAACACTCTCACAATAAACAGATGTTATCGTTCTTTGGCCCTTCAGAAAGTTAACAAACAAAATTCCTTAGCATCCCCAAAAAACTCTTGCCAGGACCTTTGCTCTTAACCAATCCACTTTTGCTTTGACTGGACTATGTTCACCTCTTCATAGCCATTGCTTTGATTGTGCTCTGTCTTCACGATCATACTGATAAAGCCATGTTTTAGCTCCTGTCACAATTCTTCCAAGAAATGCTTCAGGATCTTGATCCCATTCATTTAAAATTTCCGTTGACAACTCTGCTGTTGTCTGTAGCTGATCTGGGTGCAATGATTTTGGCATTCATTAAGTGGAAAGTTTGCTCAACTTTAATTTTGCAGTCAGGATTGTGTAAGTAAAACCAATTGAAATGTCAATGGCGTTGGCTATTGTTTCTGCTGTTAACAGCCAGTCCTCTTCAATTAGAGCAGGAACACGATAAACTTTTTCCTTGCTAATTGATGTAACTTGTCTGCTGCTGCAGATTTCATCTTCAATATTGTCTCGTCCCTTCTTAAAATGAATTATACATTTGGAAACTGCCGAATGCTTTACAGCATTATCCCCGTAAACTTTTGAAAGAGCATCAATGATTTCACCATTTTTCCATCCAAACTTCACCATAAATGTGGTGTTTTTTTCTTGCTTAAATTTTAACAGTATTCATGTTGTCCTGATAGGGGCTCTTTTCAAACTGATGCCTTATCTTTCTTTATGCCTTAAACTAGATCTTGCTCAGATGTGTTATAACAGATTAGCATAAGTTTATTCTGTTGTCCAAATTTTTTGAAATCCATTTATAGTTTTTTCAAAATACTCATTTCCATAAACTTTTTGAAGATTCCTCATATGTATGTGCATGTATGCATGTGTGGAGAAAGAGAGGGAGTAATTAAGCTATTATGGAGGTTGAGAAGTCCCACAATTTGTAATAACCAAGCTGGAAATGCAAGAGAGCAATGACAGTGCAGTCTGAGTCCAAGTCTAAAGGCAAGAGAAGAACAATGTCCCAACAGTCAGGCAAAGAAAGTGAGCTCTCTCTTACTCAGCCTTTGTTCTATTCAGGACTTCACTGGATTGCATGAGGCTCATCCAATTGAGGAGGGCAATCTCTTTTGCTCAGTCTATCAATTCAAATGCTAATCTCACCCAGAAACACCCTCACAGACATATCCAGAATAATGTTTAACCAAATATCTGGGCACTGTGTGACCAAGTCAACACTTACATTTAATCATCATAAGTAAAGTGAACAACCAGGTGCACTGCTCAAACTTTTTTCTACTGGGTAGATCTCCCTTCCCACTGTCCTTCAGGGCTGTCCCAGAAAGGGGCCATAATGTTGCAATGGTCCACTTTTGGGTGGTGCCTGCATATCTTGTAAACCAGGCCTGAGTTTCCTCTTCTTCTGTCAGTTGATTATAGGAAGTTCCCATGAGGCCATAAATGCAGGTGAGAGAGAGAAGTCAGTGTAGCAGGAGTGAGACAATAGGCAATCAGGCCTCTTCTTTATGTAACTTGCTTGCTCATTCACGGCTTGTTTGAGTCTGGTCACCCATGTACCATTTCCATTTGATGCATTTGGCACTCCCAACTTTATGGCTTGGCGAGTCAGATAAAACCCAGTTCATGACGGGCAGCTCAGGTCATATGATAATTTGGTGGCCCAAAATTACATGTTCAATTTCTACTAATGTTCAGTAGTAAGCCAAGAGCTGTTTTCTTTAAAGGTGAGTAGTAATTTTCAGAGGATGCCAGGACTTTGCTCCCTTCCCTTATATGAGCCTTCCAATGGCTCCACACAGCATCTCCATGCATCCCTGACACTTTCAACACCATTAGACCTGCTGGATCATGTCATCTGAGTGGCAGAGCAGTTTGCACTGCAGCATGGGTCTGCTGGAGAGCCTTCTATTGTTCTGGGCCCTACTAAAATCTAGCCCAATTTCAGGTCACTTGGTATATGGGCTTGAGTTAACACACCCAAATGAAGAATATATATTATCTCTAAAATCCAAAAAGACCCACTAGGCATTGTGCTTCTGCTTTGGTTGTGGGAGAGGCATTCCTATATCTTGGATAACTTAACTTGCCCAATACCGTTAGACCCCTGGACATGTCAATAAGATGAAATTGCCTTTATTATATTCTGTGTCTTATTTTCTTCTTTTCTGTCCTATAATATTTTCAAGTAATATTATATAATTTTTTCTATCTTGATACATTTATAGAAGAGTTAAGAAGGTAACACAAAACATGGTAAAAAGTATGTAAATTCATTTCTGAAAAATTTATTTCTATAAAGCAAAAACTCACTAGTATGGAATAGAAATAAAATTATCATCCTAATGAATCATTCTTTTAATAAGCTGTCCTAATTCTTAACATTTTCTGTCAGTTGGCAGAATATTATGTTCATATATTCATGGTAAATATCAGTAGAATATATGTTTTACTAATATTTAGAAATAATACTAATTATTTCCTAATGTGCTTACTTTTTCCTCTCAAACCCATCTGCCACATGACCATGACTAATATATCTTTTGAGTCTTAATGTACCAAAGAATGCGTTAGGCACATGAAAGAAATTCAGAAAATGCACAGTTAATGAATTGTATCTTATATGCATGTAAATATGTCTGGGCAATTTATTTCTCCAGGGCATTGATTCACATGAGTACAAGTTAAACTCTTTTGTTATTTGTTTCATTCTGATTTTGATTATTTATTTTTATAATATATTTCTGAGCTTATCAGTCATTACTATTAATACATTCTGTGGTAATTTATGGCTTATTTCAACAAAAGGCTGTTTGCACTATTCATTATGAACATCGGATCCTTTTTTCAAGTCAATATTCTTCTGAATAATTTTATTCATTGGTATACCTTTCACATTCATGAATATGCTGAAATCTGTGGATATTTCCTATTGCATGAATCACAATGTTACAGGCTTAGAAATCTACAGTCATGAGAGAATACTCACATCATTAAGCTATAGTGGCAATATTTTCATATTATCATACTGTCAAAAAAAGATGTTATGTGGAGTACACTGAAATATATAAATTGATGAAGCCAAGGATTTCCATCTTTTGTTATGTAATTGGGGCAGAATATGAGAGATTCACATTGTGGTATCTAATTGCCACACCCTTAGTGTTGGATGTTTGTGGCATGCTTGCATTGTCACTCCATATGGTCCTTACTTTGTTATTCACCGTGATCTTTAGATAGTTTCTCCCCATCCTGGGGCTAGAACTAAAATTAATGAATTATATTATATCTGTAAATTGAGAGACCTACAGTATACAAACTTTAATAAAGCAAAATTGGGAAAATTTATTTATTTTATCAGATATGTGTCATTATTTCTCTGGAAATAAAATGATACCTTTCTTTCTGAACAGCAAGTATGATTTCAAAACAAAATACTGACAAGAAGTCCATTGTGAATACAGCTTTCAGAGTTTTCTGGGCTACAAAATGTTTGTTGATATCGAATGAATTTTACTTACAGGAAAAAATAGGATAGTATGGTTTTAGCTAACTCTCTTGGTAATAGCTTTATTCTGTATTCTTCCACAACGTAACGATACCCTGTAAGACAAGAAAGTACATCTGTGTGTTCAATCTTTTGATTTCACCTGAAATGAAGTTGCTCCGCCCCTAAATCAATATCTCAGTGTTGAGCTGATTACATGTTTGACATTCGTAAAGGAATGAAAGAAGTCTGAGGTATTGCTCTTGTGCTAAGTGGGAATGTGCCAGAACAATCCAAGTTATAACCACACAGAGTGGTTATTTTTATCTTTTCTTGTCAGATCATGCTGTAAACAGAATTTCTTTGGGAATCTGACTCCCGTTGTAAACTGTAATTAGTGAAAATTGCCATCGAATTGAGAGGGGCTGGTTAGGTCAGAAAGAAGTAACAGTCAAGGCTGTTTTCTCAAGAAGAATACTAATCAATGCACCAAAATTACCTACTAACTTAATTCACTTAAAATTTTGGGTTAGACATCCAGAGAATTCTCAACCCTTTTTCCCTGAATGGAAAGTTATTCTTACATTATTCTTGTGTATGTTTAGAAAGGAAGGCAGTGTTGGTAAGGGCAGGTGTACAGATGTGCTAACACAAGCTAGTACTCATTGGCCATGGTATAATAGAAAAGGCTGTGTCTTTCTTGAGGCTGGGAGAAAAGAAGGTATCAGATCTTAGCTGGATGACTTTCATAAGAGTAAACCTATGCTTTTCTACTCTGGTGTAGTAGAGCATGACACTTCATGGTCTGGGGAACATTTAATTATACAGGAGAATTGGGAATGTCATGTAAGCCATCTCATTTTTTTTTTTCTTTCAGCAAAGCATAGCCTATATGAAAGGAGGTTAAACAGGCACTTCCCAGAAGCAGTTTAAGAGGGTGTCCTCAGAATCTCTTCTACTGGTCTGCCTTTTCTAGCCTCCAATGTATAATTGTCAACAGACTTGATACTGATTTATCTAGAAGGAAACTACTAGTTGCCCTTTTGTAGCTTGAGAACAGGGCATTTAAAATTTACTTTTAACTGTGCATTCTTTTTGAGATTTCGTAGCTGAGTGAAATTTTTAAAGAATATTTTTTAGAGCAGTTTTAGGTTCACAGTAAAATTGAGTGGAAGGCATAGAGATTTCCCATATACTCTCTGCCTCCCTGGTTATATCAACATACTCCATCAGAGTGATGCATTTGTTATAATTGATGAACCTACATTGACACATCAATGTAGGTGATTACACCAAAAGTCCATGGTTTATATCAGGGGTCACTTCTGGTGCTGTATATTCTGTGGGTTTTGACAAACATGTAATGACATGTATTTGCCATTGTAGTATCACACAGACCAGTTTTATTGCCCTGAGAATCCTGTGATCTGCCTATTCATTCGTCCCTCCCCCATAATCCCTAGCAAGGATTGATCTTTTCATTGTCTCCATAGTTTTCCCTTTTCCTGGAATGGCATGTAACTGGAATCACACAACATGTAGCCTTTTCAGACTAGCTTCTTTCACTTAGTAATACGCATTTCAGTTTACTCCGTGTTTTTTCATGGTTTGATTGTTCATTTCTTTTTAGCACTGCATAATCTTCCATTGCATGGATGTACCACAGTTCATTTATCTATCCATCTACTAAAGGACATCTTCGTTGCTTCCAAGTTTTGGTAATTATGAATAAAGCTGCTATCAACATTCTTGTGCAGGTTTGCATGTGGATAAACATTTTTAACTCCTATGTGTAAATAGCAAGGAGCACAAGTATAGATCATATGGTTAGAGTATGTTCAGTTTTAAGAAACTGCCCAGTTGTCTTCCAAACTGGCTATACCATTTTGCATTCTCACCTGCAATGAATGAGGTGCCCGTTTCTCCATATCCTCACCAGCATTTGGTGTGGTCAGCTTCTGGATTTTGGCCATTCTACTAGGTATATGTTGGCATCTCATTGTTGTTTTAATTTGCATTTCCCAGCTTAAATATAATGTATAACATCTTTTCAGATGACTATTTGTCATCTGTATATTTTCATTAGCGAGGTGTCTATTAAGGTATTTAGCCCATTTTTTAATCCAGTTGGTTTTTTACCATTGAATTTTAAGAGTTCTTTGTATATTTTAGATAATAGTCTTTTATCAGTTGTGTCTTTTGCAAATACACATTCCCCAGTCTCTTGATTATGCTTTTATTCTCTTGTCTGAGTGATTTTTAAACCATGATCCACAGAGTTCTAGAGGCAGGACAGAGACAATCATTGTGGGCAAGAGAGAGATCAATTGCTGCCCTCGGATCTGCTATTATTTCAACAACAGCTGTTCCATTTTAATCTATTTTGTGTTTTCCCATAGCATTTTGTTTGAAGACTAGTTACTGTTAAAAATGTGATATGATATAGGTCAAGTATGGTGGGGAAGGGTTGGAAATTAGAAGTAATTGCTTCCTCATTCCTTTGCTATTTAACAAATCCATATTGAGCACCTTTGTAGTTTCAGAGAGCAATTAGAGGAGGGAAGGAATTCTCCATACTTTAGTGGAAACAGAGTAATCAGAAATATGTAGGGTGATTTGGGTAGGAAAATAAGGGATACAATAAAAGAAATGGAGCCGTGAATGTAGAGGTAACACAAAATTAACCTGGCATCTGTCCTGACTAGAGAGAAGTTAATGTCTTCCAGTAGATGAAATTGTGTCATAGAGCAGTTTGTTTGGGTATTCTTCATTGGTACAGTTTATATCTTTAATATACTTAAGCAAAAACATTTTTGAGACTTTAATAACTTCTACCATTTAATACTGAATCAAATATAATGGTGTTAATAGAAATCAATGCCAAATATAAAATATTTTACTTAGGAGATTTGATGTCCTGTGACTTGTGACAAAAGAAAGTCTGAGGGATAGCCTTATCATTAACAATCTGCATTAATCATTCATTTGCATGTAATTTTCAAATGATGGGTATTAGTCTCTAAAGCATATTAGTAACTCATAAATATAAATGCTTTATTTTTGGCATAGACATTTATTATGACTTAACTTAAAAAGTCACATTGCATATTATGCAATGCTTTTCTATTAGAGGAAGTTACTTGCAATTTCAATGAGACGTTACATTTTTTGGAAAAAAAGCTAAATAAGTTCATAAAAATTCTAAAGTTTAATATTTTCATTTTAAGGTAAAATTAATATGCTTTCAGTTATCTTCAAAAGTTCTTTTTGATTAAACATTCAAAGTCATGAAGAAATTAATTTAAATTAAGCATGTTCTTATAATACTGACGAAATTAATCATTCTGATTGCTGTTTAAGTAACCTGTTTTCAAAGGCTGTCAAATTAAACATGTCTACACTTGAAAAATAGATTATTGAGATATTAAATGGTATAATTTAAGCCAGAAAATAACAATAATTTTGACATTTGGATACTTTTTGACTCAACATCTACCCTTAATTTAGATAAAACATCATGTGCTGAAAAGGTCACTGAATAGGGCTTCTCAAGTCCTGGTTTCTAGTTCCAAAATCTAATACATGACATTGAGAAGATGATAAGACTTATCTAAGCCTCAGTTTCTGTACATGTATAATGAGGTGGCTATTTGAATTCCTTTCAACTCTGAATATAAATGCACTTGTATCTGGATAGCTGCTGAATGTTTTTACTTTGTTTTCATGAAATATACTTTAATGGTTATATAAAATGTGCTTAACTGAAGCTATTTCTCTTGAAGATGTGTCCAAAGTATGTATCCTGCTGAGAACAACTTCAAGATTATGCTTTTCTTGCTATTCTATCGCTAATGATTGAATAACTTTGAGAAGTTTTAGCCTATTTCATGAACAAGGACAGTGTTCACTTCACTTTCTTTTGAACACATATTCTGTCTCTTCTAGTGGAGGTGAGCAGCGCAACTTGTATCTCTATATAGACTCCGAGAGATAGATAGATAGATAGATAGATAGCCAGGGTTAGATGGGTGGATGATTCTTTGTTGTACATAATACAGTATCATATACATGGCAATGCTTACTTGAAGTTGGGAGAATTCTCTAAAATGCCTATATTGATCAACATACTATGTAATATATCCATGAAAAAGACTGTTTTATAATTGCAATATGAATAGACAAACATTGATATAAATGGCACAGCTCTGGCCACATAGACTACAGGGAAATCTTACAGAATGTCAGGGAGCCAACTGTGCCCAGCATAATGAGGGTCCAAGAACACTAAAATAGTCAGATCTACTGGCCTGTGCTGGTAATGTTGGAAGATATGTTATCCAAAAACTAATATAAACTTTATAAAGTTGAAACACTTTATACTCTCTGTAGTTTTTCCCATTCAAATGAAATATTACATGGAAAAAACTTGAAAATCAATTAAAATATTTATTTAATTTTCTGAAAGGATGAGGTGGGGGTACATGCCCTGATACATACAAGCTCTACGTGAAATCTCCTATAGATCTGCTCACTCAGTCTTACATAGCCCAGCAAGGCTTCTGTCCTTGACATTCAGTCTTTTTTCTCTGCCCTAGTCTTAAACTATTCTACCCACATAGGCCTCTTTCCTTTCTCCTGTGTTTGTTTTTATAGCTCTCCCTCTGCCTTTTGATGTAAATTAGTCTAGACTTTCTAATATGCTTCCAATTTTTCTTTTCACTCTTATAACTATAACAAAGTGAGGTGTAAATTTTCACATACTAATAGTTTTTGTCTTTATTACCTTAATAAGTACAAGAGTGTAAAAATCAGAAACCCAATATGGGCAAGTATCTATATCCTAGATGTCCATTGGGAAAACAAGTTAGAAATTCAACTTCCAACAGAAAGAATACTGGTTGACTTCAGATTTTATGCAGGTTTACAGGCTGTAACCTGTAGATTCAAAGTGGATAAGCATAATTATCTGAAGTGAGCACCAACCTCAGACAAAGCAGTGACCTGAAAATCATCTAAAGGTAGAATTCCTAGCTGTTAGCTCCAGGGATCTATGGGTGACACACAATGGGGGGAGGACAAACAGTGAATTCTGATATCAAGAATCTAGGATAAAGGTTTCATGAAACAAATTTAGACCACAACAGGGTCTTAAGTGGCTTCAAGATGCTCTCACATGTACCTATGACTCTGATCTCCTTTAGGTACTTAACCATCAACTTTAAGAAGTGTGGGTTCTCATAGCATTTAAAAATGGTCAGGGGCAGGCTTGAATTTTGTCAGTGATAAGTGTGACAATTATGGTGGCAATGGAGTAGGAAAAGCCTACCAGTTATCATAATTAATAATTATAAAATATTTAATTATCATTATCTAGTCAAACTGTATGAGATTATTCATATTTGACCATTTCTGATGCATTAAAAAGGTAAATTCTTATAATTCAAGCTAACATATAATTCATATACAACATACAAAACTAAAAAAATTCATATATAGATGTTCCCTGACTTATGACGTGATTACACACTATAAACCCATCTTGAATTGAAAATATGGTAATTCTAAAATTCATATAATACACCTAAACTAGTGAACATCATAGCTTAGCCTAGCTCACCTTAAATGTGCTCAAAATACTTATTGTAGCCTATAGTTGGGCAAAATTGTCTAACACAAAGCCTATTTTATAATAAAGTATTGAGTATCTCATATAATTTATTAAATATTGCACTGAAAGTGGAAAATAGAATGGTTATATGGGTATTTGAAGTATGGTTTCTACTGAATGTGTATAACTTTTGCACTAATATAAATTGAAAAATTATAAGTTGAATCATTATAAATTGAGGAGCATCTGTATTGAAATATTAACCTCCAATGACACTAAGAGCTGAGGCCTTTGGGAGGTGATTAGGTCATGAGAGTGGAGCCCCCATGAACGGGATTAGTGCCTTTATAAAGGAGACCCAAGAACTCCCTCATCCCATCTGCCTTGTGAGTACACAGCCAACAGCCAAAAGACAGAGGGGCCATCTGTGAACAAGGAAGCAGGCCTTCACCAGACACTGAGTATGCTGGTGCCTTCATCTTGAACTTGCAAGCCTCTACGACCATGTGAGAGAAAGGTTGTCATCTAAGCCACACAGTCTATCATATTTTTGGTATAGCAGTCTGTATCGACTAAGACAATAGGCAGGTAGCACTCACCAATATCCTTCTGTGGTGTCCCCTGCATTGCACTCGTGTATGTTTTGGAACATAGAAGAGAGGCCGGTAGACATGGATGCATCTACAGGCATTCATTCCCCTGAGAGCCCTCACCTTGATCTGCACAGCAGCTGTGACTATTAGTGGCAGATTACTGAAAAGCGTTGTCCTGGGGACAGCAGCAAGTTTCTGACTATATAGGCCATATCTACAGTTGAAGATTTAACAATTAAGAGAAGCCTCCCCAACTTGAGCTCCTCTGGCCATTCCACGGATTTAAGATCTAATTCACTATATTAAATTGGCCTGTGCTTTCAATATACGGAATGGCTTCTGTTTTTCTGACAGAACACAACTGATACACAAAGCAACTGAAATCACCCTGTACTGAGGCTTTGCTCTTGTCCTAGGCAATAACTATTGATGACAGAAAAATGACAAAAATAGTCCTTCCGGAATTTATTAAAAAAGAGACCCAAGTATATTTATAAATAACAAGGCAAATAATAGGTAAAATTATGGGGCACATGCTAAGCACAATTCTAAGTTTTCTGCGCATATTATTTTCGTAATGTTTACAATAGTCCACAATATACTCTTCTGCCCATTTCAAAGATGAGATAACTGAGACATGGAGAATTTGAGGAACTTGATCAAGGTTGCACAGCTCATCGATGACAGAGTCATGACTCAAACTCAGGGCATGTGACTCCGGAGCCAGTGTTCTTACCCAATGTATCATAGTATCACCTCAAAGACAAGAGCATTTAAAGTGCCAGAAATGAAGATACAAATGTGGTAAGTTTGATAGGGTAAGTGGAAATGATCAGTAATAGTAGCTCTAGGGTTGGCTTTCTTTAAAGAGACATTTGCCTGGCAGAGAATTGGGGGTGTGGAAAGGCATTTTGGACAGCGATAAATACACATTTAAAGATGAAGAGCCATAAAACCATATGGAATATTTAGGAAATGTTGAGAAGCCAAATGTGCCTAGAAGTCCAGCTCCATGGGATGAGAGAAGAATGACACAGGAGTCTGGGATGGCAAAATGGGGCTCAACTGTCAATTACCCTGAATGTCTCTTGCAAAATGAATTTATTATTATTTTAATGCTGGCACATCCTTAAATGAAATCACTAAGGTAATTAAACCATTTTTGTGTGCTTAATTGTGAATAAGAGAAAATGAGGGCAGCACTTTATGGACAAGTCACACAGTGGGATTACCCCAAATTCAGATAATGAAGGATGTGAAAGCTATTTCAAAGTGGCAGGACTAGCATATCTGTTCAGAGCACTTCTTCAAGGTACATGAATTAAGGCCCGTGACAATTTCTCTACTGAATTCTTAAGTACTTTTTGAACTATCAAGGGTTTTGTATAACACAAGATCAGAAGATGTCATAATAAATCGTAACAGGGGAGAGTTGGCAGGTTATAAATTCTGTGCACAGTGTCTTGTTAGGGACGAAGATTTCCAAGATACAGCTCTTGGCATTAATGGGAAGTCACAAAAAACATTTGTATGGGGTGTTCACACTCAGAATGTACCTTTGATAATCCATGGTAGTGTAGAAAAGTGTTAGCACTTGTATTTATAGTAATCTAAAGCACTTACATGTACTTCTTTATGGGCTTATTATGCAAATGGTACCCCTATATTTGGTTAGCTGTTCCCTTTTCAACTTAGAATATTCTTGAAATGTCTATTAATCTTCAAGTTTTCCCACTGTCTAGTTTTTTCTTTACAATTTATGTGATATTTATTACCATAGTTCCTTCGAGGGCTTATTTTCCTTAAATGTCTTCAGAACCACATCACCAAGCATATTTATCTGCAAATAATGGGCAGCATGTATATTTTGCTAATGAAGACATTAGATTTGGTAAGTAGGATTGGTTATTTGTGGATAAGAATAAAGTTATTAATGTAAATTATTTAGGAACATTTGTCACACAAATTGAGGAGGTATTACTAGTGTGCATTCATATCAGTCAAATTAATTTTATGCCCTTTTCAGCCATTAGGAAAAGACATCTTCAATTTCTGTTATAATTCTAGGCCTTAAAATTAGCATATATTTTTCATGTCTTTCAGTATAAATAAAGACTTTCTAAGTTGTTATAATAATGCTGAGGTCATAGCAGAGATAATGATCCCAAAGGAATTAAAAAGAAGTAGACATTTATGTGAAACATTTTTTTCTGTCTTCTGATGTGACTTGCTAATTATTTAACACAAAAAGAAAGACACACTAACAGAATAAATTACCCAATAAACAAAAAAAGATTGCTAAAAAGGTTCAATATAATTTCTCAGTTATTTTTCTGTCCTTTGAGTTTCAATGAACTATAATCCAATTTCTGGTATTTATTATTTTAGTGAATTAGAATCTTTAGGATATAAGAATTTTGATTCTTGAGTGGTAAGAATTTAAGTTTATATATACATTTTCCTGTTAGAACTTATTTTCATTTAAAATATCTATTATCATTATTAGTTCTTATAGATTATACAAGGAATAAAATAATATTTCAAATACATTTATCAATATAAAATATTGAACAAATACCAAAATCTATTGTTACAAATACAAAGATTAAACAAATATTAATAGCTAGAATTTTGTGAGTACCTACTAAGGAATTAAAAGTGTGTTATTTTTAAATATAAATTCTAAAATTCACAATAAAACATATGAGATGTTTTATATTTAATTTAAACATCTGAAGCTCAGCATATTAGACAACACACTCAAGAACACATCAATAACAAATAAGAGAGCAAGGATTCAAAACCATGTCTGTCAAATAAAACCAGTTCTTTTTTTTTTTTTTATTTCAGCATAATATGAGGATACAGATGTTTAGGTTACGTATGTTGCCCCTGCCCCCCCTCCCCCCTCAGTCCAGGTTTCAAATATGTCCATCCTATTGCGTGGTGCACATTGCACTCTTTGTGTACACATATACCCGTCCCCACCTCCCTCCTCCCCCCTCCCCCCTGCCCAATATCTAATAGATGCAATTCTTATATATGCACTTATGTGTTGATCCGTTAATACCAATTTGATGGTGAGTACATGTGGTGCTTATTTTTCCATTCTTGGGATACCTCGCTTA
>CAUYSK010001891.1:0-65070 GCA_963575035.1 Avahi laniger
TTTCTTTGTTTATTTTCTGTTTGGAGGATCTGTCCTGTTCTTTCACAGGGGTCTGTTACAGTGTTGCTGTTTATCAAGGGGACTGAATTTTAAAGTTAGTGAAAGATCCTTAGTTTGTAGAAGCGGTAGGGTTGCAGCTCAACACATTCCAAAGACCCCTTGCCTTGTTACAATGGAATTAAGGGGTAGAAATGGAAGTGTCACCATTCACTATTCACCCTGTCGTCCACTAGTAACATTTTTGCTTCCTGTCACTGCAACCTTCTGCTCTGCTGATCTAAAAGTCTTAATTCCAAAGGGAAGAATGCTTCCACCAGGAGATAGAACAATGATTCCATTAAACTGAAAGTTAAGACTGCCACCTGGCCACTTTGGGCTCATTCATGCTGCTGAAACAACAGGTAAAGAAGAGAGTTTCAGTGGTTGATTGATCTCATTTGCCAAGGGGAAATTTGGCTACTGGCCCACCATGAAGGTAAGGAAGACTACATCTGGAATACAAGCGATCCTTTAGTGTGTCTCTTAGTATTAATATGTCCTGTGATTAAAGTCAGTGGAAAATTGCAACTGAATCCAACCAGGACTACTAGTGTCCCAGATCCTTCAGGATAGAAAGTTTGGGGTCACCCTATGAGCTAAAGAATCATAATCATTCTTGGGATACCTCACTTAGTAGAATGCGTTCCAGCTCTATCCAGGAATATACAAGAGGTGCTATATCACCATTGTTTCTTAAAGCTGAATAGTACTCCATGGTATACGTATACCACATTTTGTTAATCCACTCATGTATTGATGGACACTTGGGTTATTTAACTGATCAACACATAAGTGCACATATAATAATAACATCTATTGGATGTTGGGTGGGGGGAGGGGGCAAGGGGAGGGGGGTAGAGGGAGAGGGGATGGGTATATACATACACAAAGAGTGCAATGCGCACCACCCGAAAGATGGACATATTTGAAACTTGGACTTGGTGGGGGGCAAGGGCAACATACATAACCTAAACATCTGTACCCCCATAATATGCTGAAAAAAAAAAGAATCATAATCAGCTGAGGTGCTTGCTGAAGGCAAAGGGAATACAGTGAAAAAAGGTGGCAGCTATGGCCATGTGATCAGTTACAGAAACAAGAACTGTAATTGTCATGAATAAGTCCTCTTTTTTCATTAAGTATATGTTTGTGTGTGTGTGTGTACAGAACAAATATTTTTGTTTCCTTCATTTTATCTGTTTATCATATAACATAAGATGTACTAACTTTCCATAGTAGTATTTAAGTTAAAGATATCAAGGAGAAGAGTGAACATCATCCCCCAAGATTTTGCATCCTCTTCTGAGGGGAGGGTTAGTGTGTTTTCAGTTGTATGCAGGATAGCTGTGTCATATTAGGCAAAAGTATGACCTTGTTATTGTCTTTACTTAGATATTATTATTTAAAGATCAGTAATTAATGCCAAGTTGACACGGATGGACTTATGGTGATTAATTTTATGAGTCAACTTGGCTAGGCCATTACCTAAATATTTGATCAAACACCAGTGTTGATGCTGCTATGAAGGTACTTTTAAAAATGAGATTAACATTTTGAGTAAGGCAGATTACCCTCCATAATGTGGGTGGGCCTAATCTAATCAAGTGAAGGCCTTCAGAAAAAGACTGAAGGCCCCTGAGGAAGAGGGAATTCTGCCTCCAGACTGCCTACAGGCTACAACTCTTCCCTGGGTCTCCAGCCTGCTGGCCTTTCTTGTAGATTTTGGACTTGCCAGTCCCAGTTGTGTGAGCCAAATTCCTTAAAATCAATCAATCAATTAATCTCTCTTTCTGTATTCACACCCTGCCCCCCCCCACATCCTATTGATTCTGTTTTTCTGGAGAATAATCAAAAAATCAAAAAACTCCATTAAAAAGTGGGCAAAAGACATAAACAGAAGCTTTTCAAAAGAAGATAGACTAATGGCAAATAAACATAAGAAAATTTGCTCAACCTCACTATCAGGGAAATGCAAATTAAAACAACAATGAGATATCATCTTACCCCAGTTAGAATGGCTTTTATTAAAAAGTCCCAAAATAATAGATGCTGGTGTGGATGCAGAGAGAAAGGAACACTTATACACTGTTGGTGGGACTGCAAACTGGTGCGACCTCTATGGTAAACAGTATGGAAATTCCTCAAACAACTAAAAATAGAGCTACCATTTGATCCAGCAATCCCACTACCATGTATCCCACTACTAAGTACTTACCCAAAGGAAAAGAAGTCATTTTATCAAAACAACACCTATACTCGAATGTTTATTGAAGCACAATTCACAATTGCAAAGACATGAAATCAACCCAAGTACTCATCAATTCATGAGTGGATTAACAAAATGTGGTATATGTATACTATGGAATACTACTCAGCCATGAATAAGAATGAACTAAGGCTTTTTGTAACAATTTGGATGAAATTGGAAGACCATTATCCTAAGTGAAGTATTTAAAGAAAAGAAAAAAACACCACACGTACTCGCTATTAAATTGAAACTAAACAATGAGCACACATGTGCATAGAGGGAAGTAAAAGTCATTGGAAATCAAGCAGGGAGGAGCGGGGAGAAGGGGATGGGTGAAAACCTACCTAATGGGTATAGTGAAGACTATCTGGGTGATGGACACACTTACAAGCCTGACTTAAGCATAACAAAAGTGATCCATGTAATGGAAAACATTTGTACCACCATATATTTTGAAATAATTAAAAAAAGAGAAAAATTCAGAAAAGAAGAGCCTGAATTCAGAGACTGGTGGTATAGCAAATACAGTAAGTAGGGAAATATGGCTTCAAAACCATAGGAATTATATTTACAGAAGTTAATTAGTAAAATAATTGATAGTATAGAAACAATACAACAAAAGTCAGGAAATAAGGAAGGGACAGTGTTAATCATCTCTCATAGAAGAGAGTAAATCAAAACTCTTAAAACTTTAAATACAGAGTTGAAAATGTCTGCCATCCATGGTGGCCTGTAGGGACAGGGAGAGCAGTGGCTCTGCTTCAGCCTTTAATGTTTGGGGCAATCCTTATTCTTTATCTTAGCAAACTGATACTCTCATTTTTGCGAGCTTGGTTTGTTAATATTCTGGTCCATGGGAGATGGATCCACACAGGTCTGCTGACAAAATTAGGTGTCTGAATGTTAGTGACAAACACATCCCATGTATTCTCCTGGGAGACAACTAGCTGTTTTTTCCTGGCTAAGCCCCAGCCCAACCACAAGCCTTTCCATTTTGCAACATCTCTAGCTGTACCTTTTTTCCTCACAGCTTATCCTGCTGATGTGATATTGAAGACAGCTGTTTTGTGATGTGGAGTTCATGAATAGATTAATGTATAAAGAACTTTGACTTCCTGCTGTAATTCCAGAGCTGTCTTGCAATGTATCCCCAACTTCTTAAATCCTTCCAATATTTCTAATAAATAGAAATTGCTAATGTGGAAGAGACTGGCTATTTGTTCACTAAACCTATTTTCTTTTCTTCCTGCACAAACAGCTTGACTGTATTTTCTAGCCTCCCATGCAATTAGCTATGGCTATGTGACTGAGTTCTGGACAATGGAACAGAGAGGGGTTATAGACACATTGCAAAAGTCTCCAGGCTGTCTCACAGAGAGTCCTGCAGAGGACTCTGAGTGCCTAGCCCAGATATTGGTAAACTTTTTCTTAAAGAGCTAGATAGTAAATATTTTAGGCTTCTGGGTCAATATTCTGTCACAACTATTCAGTGTTGCAATGGTAGTGCAAAAGCAGCCATGGTAATGTGTAAAGAAATGGGCGTGGCTGTGCTTTAATAAAACTTTATTTATAAAAACAGGGAGCTGACTCACAGATCATGGTTTTCGGACTCCTGCCCTTAAGGATGTCAGAGTCACAAGATGGAAGGAACCTGGGTTCCTGAGTGGCTGCATGGATGTACCCCTCCCCCACTGCGAGAAACTAGCAACACCTGTCCTAACTAATTTAGCAAGATGGGAGCCTCGGAAGAGGCTATACTGAGTTACTGTGCAGGGGAAAGCCAAGTTCAAACATTCATTGCTCTGTCACCTTGGTATTTCATATGAAATGCTAGTAAGTCTCAGTGATGCTAGTTTCCCCAATTCTTTACTCACCAGTGACAGTTTAAAAAGCATCGAAGAGGGACATAAAAGGCTAAGTATTAAATTTTAAATCTTCCATATATAGTTACATTTGGGCACTATGAGCTTAAAATTCATAGTCTTTTAAGATGCCATCCTTACAAAAAAGAAATATAATAGGCTACTTATGAGGGTATTTTCATAAATAAAATGGAAGTATTGCTTTCATAGCACAGGTTAAGCTGCCTGTCCTGGCTTTTAAAGTACAGTTACATTACTGAGATTGCTCACTGACACAAAGGATCAACAGGGTTGTTTGGCTCAAGGTTCTGATTCATGTCTAATGAAAGATTCCACTCTTAATGAAAGTTTCCAACTTCTGCAAACTCTCTGGCATTGGCCCTCAGATGTTAAGCATACTTAAAATTGCTGTACTATTCAAGTTCTAGTGTTTTGGAATCTTATCCTTTGTATTAATCTTCCTGGTGATTTTTGGTGTTCCTGTCATCTTTATTTATAAATAAAGAGTTAGGCTTTAAAACAGTGGCTGGCACATAACAGGCACAGTATAAATACACAATTGCTGGATGAAGTTATTTTAAATGCAATACATAATAATATATTATTATAACGACCCCATGTCTAGTGTTATTAAACTTTGCTTGCCAAATCTCTTATAACAACAACAAAACAGTAAGAGAAACTTGCAGATGTGGGATATAATTTTAGTGGCTGACAGAGATAGTCAGGGTAGATCACGGAGCTCTGCCTCTGTCCTCCTAGGATGTAACCCGGATTGCTAGCATAGGCCGTTGATAATAAGAAACTTTTCTGATTGTTTTATAACTCACATCAATTACAAAACATTTATCTGGTATAAAGATGAAACTAAAACATGCAGAATGTTTTCTAAAGAAAATGTACAAATTAAATCCTATAAAATTCACATTAACCACATTACCCAGGATAGTTGAAGTAACCTTCTTGGAGAAATTATTTTGGAATCTCTCTCTCCTTTGTTTTAATAGTGAATATTTGGACGATAAAAACATTTTCCTGATGCAAGAGTAGACGTTTTATGGAGCCCTTCCCTTCCTAAGATACTACTATTCAAGTAGGATCATCTGTGATTTCAGGCTGTTCAGCACAGCCAGCCATATAAGCTAATGGCCTGGGCGAAGAGTTGAAAGGGGAGTTGGAGAGAACCAATTGTTCATTTTTCTCTATTAATTTCTAGTTGATTTTAATAAAGCTATAAAAATAACGTATTCTTATAAAATTATGCTCACTTTTATTACAATTCTGTGGCAATTTTTTTCTTCTTTTTCTTTTTTTATTTTTTTGAGACAGGGTCTCACTCTGTCACCCAGGCTGGAGTGCAGTAGCATCACTGTAGCTCATTATAACCTCAAACTCCTGGGCTCAAGTGATCCTCCCACCTCAGCCTCCCACAGTGCTAGGATTACAGGCATGAGCCACTGTGCCAGCCTCTGTAGCAATACAAGGCTTGAAAAGGTAATAGTAAATGTGTGAAACAAGCCGTCTTCTATTTTAAATGTTAGGCAAAAAGGAATTTTCTGCATATTCAATATTGGCTGCTATTTTCCTGAAGAATGTTCAGCACATGATGGCATATAGTGAAAGAGCTTCCTGGTATTTTAAAAACCCTTGAATGTTTTGTATTTCTGGGTGTCACCTAAAAATTCTACTGTAAGTAAAAGGAATCAAAGAATTCCATGACTGATATTTCCTACATTTTTATGCGTGAGACCCCAGATTTGCCTGTTCGAACAAGAAATAAGTGGGAGAAAACTCATACAAACTTGTTGAAAGCTATATCTAGTTACAAAATCTTACAATAAGATTAAAAGTCCAAAAATGGAATGATATAGGGATTACTAACACTGAATCATATATTTAATCAGAGAAATGTATCACTGCCAGTCACTGCTTATATATTACCTAATTTAATCCCTTCGAAAACCCCATAAGGTGAATCTCGCTCATCACCTTGAAGTCTGGAGAGGATAAATAACTGGTCCAAATAGAGAGAACACAGAGCCACAATTTAAACCTAGGCTCCTTGGACTCTGAAGTCCGTGCCCTTTTCGTCACACCATACGGCTTAATTCACACTGTCCGTGGTAGACACTGCAGTAGCCCTCTCACTCCAATTTATCTCTCTCCACCTGACTTAATGTTTTCTTTACTGAAATCACATATTAGCAGGAAACAAAAACTACTTTAAAAATCAGCCGAGAAATTCAACATAGTACAGTGTCCGTGGCTGGAGAACGAGTCTTTGTTGCCCAGACACAGCTTCTGAATAACATGTCCACATGTCCCAGCTCGCCTGGCTTGGAGCCAGTGCACCCTATTGTTCTGGTGTAATTATTGCCTGTCCCCCTGTGGCAGGCTGAATAACGGTCCCCCAGAGATGTTCACATCCTAACCCCCAGAACCTGTGAATACGTTACTTTATACAGTAAAAGAGACTTTGCAGAGGTGGTTAAATCAAGGATTTTGAGATGAGGAGATTATCCCGTATTACCCAGCTGGGCCTAATGTAATTGCACAGTCCATAAGAGGGGAACAGGAATGGCACAGTCTGACTCAAAAATGCCATACTGATGGTTTTGAACATGGAGAAAGGGCCACGAACCAAGGAATGCAGGCAGCCTCTAGAAGCTGGACAGGGCGAGGAAATGAATTCTCCCCTGGAACCTTCGAAAGGAGCTCAGCTCTGCTAACACTAGATTTTAGCCTAGTGAGTCTTCTGACTTCCAGAACTGTAATACAGCAAATTTGTGTTATTTTAAGCAAGTAACTTTGTGATAACTTGTTAGAACAGCAAAAGGAAAATAATACCCTTTCGATTTCAAAAGTGTCCTATTTGTATGATACATATAAGGTGACAGAGTTTGTAACAGATCAAGCCCTGACCTTGAAAAGCGCTCAAATTGAAAAACCTGCATGTCAGTCTCTTCCTGAGTTTGGCTTTGGGAGTCCCTGAGGCCCAGTAAAGCTCATTTCCCATACCGTCCATGGATTGCTACAGATTTACTGTTCCGAATTTGATCATGTTGTCAGGCAATAAAGAACAGAAATACATAGCCACTTCTCAAAAGTCTTGTAAAATTAGAGTGAGCGAGAACACTATACCATTCAGACAGTCTCATTTAGAATTAGGTCACTTGCTTCCCAGGAATGCGGGCTTTATTGTCCAGTCAGCACAGCAGTCAGCACGACAGGCAGAGATGCTGCAAACGGTGGAATGATGTAGAGGGGGAAGGAATGGATTTTCTTCCAAGGGTGGAAAACAAGAAAAAGCAAATAATCAATGTTGGGCAGGAGAGCTTCATTTAGCCATTCAGTTCTGCCTGGGTAAGCAACATCTGTGAGAAGATAGCCCTCCCTCCCACATGCAGATATTTATAACCAGACCAGAAAGTTGTTTAAAGACATCATCATTAAGTGAGAGAATCAACGGTAACTGAAGCCTGTAATAAAATCAAGTGAGATCTCAGAGGTCACTGGTCCAATCCCCCAAACTGATGCGTGAGGCCTTCCACAGTTCCTCTCTCACTTCTGTGTCCAGCCTCCTCCAGCCCTGGGAAGTTCCCAATGCAGTCTGTTCCACTCTTGGATGATTAATTGTTAACAGTGTGTCTTTATATTTAGCAATAAGCTTATGACCTTCACCCTTTGATCCTGGTTCCACCTCCCTGCAACCACACACAGTGAGTCCGAACCTGGGGCTTAGCCCTGGTCACATGCTAGAATCAGCTGGGGGGGCCTTTAAACATCTGAGGCTTGGACGGTCATAATCCGTGAGAGAGGGAGCCATGCATCAGTATTTTAAAAATTCTTTAGGTGATTCTGATGTGCAGCCAGGATTGAGGACTACCGGCTTAAACCCTCTTCTAAGCTACACTCTTTATTTAGTTTAAGATGCCTCAGGTGGTGTAGCACCAAACGTAAGTACAGTAAGAACGAAGGGAAAGGAGAAAAAGAGCATTTGTCTATGTCCTAATATTGGTTGTCATAATTGCCACAGGGCTTTGCCTGTATTGTCTCTATGCAGGGTTCCTGATTGGTCAATAGGATTCTCAAATTATTTAAAAAATTTTGTTTCAAATTAGAAATGAACAATTCAAGTATGTAGATTTATTAAACAATTATTTAAAAAACACTGAAACAGTGGATGTGAGCAAAGATTTACTACAAGCTAATTCTCCTGATTATATTAGCCAAAAAGAGAGATCACATGAATTAAATAATTAGGCATTGTTAAATCAGTGGTTCTCAACATTTAGCAACGTGTGGAGACATTTCCAACTGTCACCACCAGGGGGATGCTATTGGCAGCTAGTGGGTTGCGGCCAGAGAGGCTGCTAAACATCTTACAGTGCAGAGGACGGTCCCCACAACAAAGAGTCATCTGGTCTAAAATGTCAACAGTGCCATGGTTGAGAAACTCTGAGTCAAATAAATGAAATAATAACCATTCTATGGAATGCTATACAGCCATTAAAAATAATCATGTAGATTAGTGACTCTCAACTCTGGCTGTATATTAGGATATTTAATCTGATCATCCAAAGAGTTTTAAAAGGCCTCACTCCCAATTAATTAGCATCAGACTTTCTGAGTGAGGACCCAGGCGTGGCTATGTTTTATATTCTTTCCAGGGGATTGTAATGTATGGAAGAGTTGAGAACCACTAATTTAAACTCACATTATATAAAGACATTAAATGACATGTAAATATATACATGTTAAATTTAAATAAATCATGTGAACTGTGAAGTATATGTGCACTGTGAAAATATGCATGCACTGTAAAATGGTACCAATGTCTAAGGGCACTTATTTGTGTTTTCTGACTTTCTCACAATGAGTATGTATTTCTTTGTAATAAAAGACAACAGATAATTTTAGAAAATAGTTTGACAGTTTCTTATAAAACTAAACATGCCACTGTATAACCTAGCAATTGTACCCCAGGAGTTTATCTTGGAGAAACAAAAACTCCTATTTACAGAAAAATCTGTATATGAATGTTCATAGCAGCTTTATTTATAATAGCTCAAAATAAAAACAACTCAAATGTCCTTCACCAGGTAAACGGTTAAATAAACTGCAGTACATCTGTACTATGGATTACTACTACGCAATAAAAAAGATGAACTGCTAATATATGCAGCAACCTCAATGAATCTTCAGAGAATTATGCTGAGCAAAAATACTCAATCCCAAAAAGGTAACAGGTGCTGTATAATTCCATTAACATAACATTTTTGGCTGAGTGCGGTGAATTATACCCATAATCCTAGCACCCTGGAAGGCTGAGGCGGGAGGATCGCTCGAGGTCAGAAGTTCGAGACCAGCCTGAGCAAGAGCGAGACCTGTCTCTACCAAAAATAGAAAAATTAGCTGGGTGTGGTGGCATGAGCCTGTAGTTCCAGCCTGTACTTGGGAGGCTGAGGCAAGAGAATCACTTGAGCCTAGGAATTTAAGGTTGCTGTGAGCTAGGCTAACGCCATGGCACTCTAGCCCAGGCGACAGAGCAAGACTCCATCTCGAAAAAAAAAAAAAAGAAAATATTCTTGAAATGACAAACTTATGGAAATGGAGAACAAATTAATGGTTTCAAGGAGCTGGGGGTGTGGTGAGAGGGAAGTAGGTGTGGCTTTCAAGGCAACATGAATAACCCTTTTGCTCACAGAAGCATTCTGGATGTTGACTGTGTCATCAATAACATCCTGATATTGTACTATAGTTTTGCAAGATGTTATCAACAGGGGAAACTAGGTAAAGGGTAACTGGGATTGCTGTATTAGTTCTTAAAACTGCATGTGAATCTACAATTACATTAAAAATTTAATTTAAAAAAAGACAATGCTGGGTGTGGTGGCTTATGCTTGTAATCTTAGCACTTTTGGAGGCTGAGGCAGGAGGATCGCTTGAGCCCAGGAGTTCGAGGCTGCATGATGGCACTGTTGCACTCTAGTTTGGGCAACAGAGTGAGACCCTGTCTCAAAAACAAAAACCCAAACCTCAAAAAACAATAGGAATCAATTTTAACTAGAAAACATCTACTGTGTTGGATCAATTTTCTTAAGGAAATTTATCTTACAAATAGTAACAAAATTTATGTGTATAGGAAAAAAACCCCATTGCTATAAGAACTAAAAAGCTTCATTACACCTTCAAATTGGTATGTACAAAAACTTAATTTTCAGATAACACATCTTCCCTTCTGATGGCATGATGAGGGATTACTACACAGTTTTCTCTTCAGCAATGTAACTTATCCTAAGTAGTAACATACAAATGATGGGAGGGGAGGATGGATTGTGGAGAATTAGCATTTACCTGATTCATCAACTTTCTCAGTTCCCGATGCTTGCAAATGTGAGGAACCCCAGGTTTAACTCAAACTCAGTGGAGGTGTGAGAAGTGACAGACTCAAATAGGAACGAGCACTGTTCAAGTACCTGCCCCCCAAAACAGTGGTTCTCAAACTCAGAGCATCTGACTCCTAGGGGGGCCTGTTAACAATGTAGGCTTCCCGCTTCCCCAGACACATCCCCAGATATTGATTCTGTGGCTCTGGGCTTTGGCCAACGAATCTGCATTTTTTAGCAAGCACCCCAGTGAAACCAGACTTCCAGGAATTCTGCTCTCAGACACCCTGAGAGCTGGACTGGGTCTGGAATGCCCAGGAAGTGACCACAGTCCTCAATGAGGACAGTAGATTTTAGTCATCTTTCCTTAAGAAGGATTAAAGGGATTCTTCTCAGTCAGAAGCTCGTAAAGCCAATTACAAGATTAATTGCTAAGAACTGAGGTCATACTAAGGAATGGAAGTGATGTGGATGCTTAACTGAAGAGGAGAAAAGAAAAATGGTAGCCACCTGCTGTGCTGATGGGACGACTGCCAGGTGGTCCCTGGGGCTGTGAGAAATAACTGAGTGTGGGTGAAGGGGGTTTCGAGGGAAGCTGGTCTTCCCAGCACTGTGGTCAGGAGTGGTCCAAGAGGAACATATTGTGACCTTGCTTTTTACCCTTGTGAGGACCACGGTGAGCTTGGGAAACAGATTGCATCATACAGACAAAACAAATTACATGCAATAAACATTGTCGAGTCATAGATACTTTCTGTTGTTTTTGCCACCACACTGGGCAAAAGGCTCCATATAGCATAGGAAGTCACGAGGGAAATGGGAAGATGTTGACCAAGGGGTACAAACTTTCAGTTACAAGATGAATAAGTTCTGGAGACCTAATTTATAGCATGGCGATGATAGTTAACGGTATCATACTGCATACTTGAAATTTGCTAAGAAAGTAGATCTTAAGGATTCTTACCGCACAGGCAAACAGAAAAAGGGTAACTAAGTGAGGTGATGAATATGTTAATTAGCTTGATTATGGTAATCATTTCACAATGCATATGTAATATATCAAAACATTGTATCATCATACACCTTAAATACTGTACATAGTGCAAGTTTTATTCATCAATTATACCTCAATCAGGCTGGAGGAAAAAATAGGAACTTTACCCCTATCTACTGCTATGGCCACTTCCTCAACTTCTCCCTTCTTCCAGATCTGTTTCTGATCCTCCCAACTCCTAACCAGTCTTTTTTGTGAACTCTTTTCCATCCTTCTTGGCCTTTCTCTGTTTCTTGGCTATGACTTTGGCTTCTCTCAATAATAATTCTGATTATTCACTCCAGCTGCTTTGCCTCTGGTCATCTCAAATATGTACTCTTTTCAGCTCATCATTTCTCCAGGAACCTCCAAGCCCAGTTTCACCTGGTTGAAGAAGCTCTGGCCACACTGTGTGCTGGTGATGGCAGCTGTAATACCACTGGTGAAGCACTTGGCTAGAAGTGGCCAGAATAGTGTCTCTTCTTCTGAATCTTCTTCTTTTGCTTGTCCTAGTTTGTTTTATCTGCCTGGTCATTCCATACTCCACCTGCTTCACACTGGGCCATGTCTCCAGTAGCCCTTACCTTAATGGACTAGTTAAGGAATGGCAAGTGGTCTCTTCTCAGGTATCGATTCTAATTCATTGTTATTGGCTGCCGTGGGTGTGGCATCAAAAAGAATAGCATTTAACTTTAGTGTGCCATGATCAATTAGCCATGCGCGCCTCAGGTGAAGACGTGGGTAGAGTCTTGCATTCTCAGAAACTGCCAGCTTTGGACTAGTTTCTTCTTTTCTTCAGGGCTGATGTATTAACTGCAAATCCTTCACAATATCTCTTTGCATTCCTTTATTCAAACCCCAATTTCTTAGGAAGGAAACTATTTCTAGTGCATTAGCATTTTCCATTCATATTTGCTATAAAAATGCCTGCAAAGCAGAAAGTGCAGGAATTGTGTCCTTTTTCCAAAGAGAACATATTCTATCAATGCCTTTGGCAGAATCCATTTTGTGGTTGTAGTATTTGAATTTGTACAAATCTTCCCAGCTTCAGGTTGGAAAAAGAGTAGCTTTTGGGCTGAATGGTGTCAGGAAAACTGTCCCCCATTATTCCAAAGCCCTTCCCTATGTGGCTGTTTCTTATCTTTTACTATCAATTGTCCATAGTTAGTGGTCTCTTAGGACAATTAGATGATGTCTCTGTCTTATAGTTGAAATGTGAATCCCCGATCATGGGAGTTAGCACACAGAGTTGCACTCTTACTCCTGACACAAAATCGGGGCATTCCACACCTGGGCATTCCTACCCATATGCATTATTGCCTACTGAGTGTCATCTTAATGAAGGAGCACTGACTCAACTTACCTTGTAGTGGAAGAGAAACAATCCGCAGAACAGGCTATACAAATCCGCTGTGAGCAGAGAGAGGTTGACGGAAGTGGCACTGGTTTTCTTAATGACGATGGGCATAAAGCTGTAGAGACCAAACATGCAGGCACTGAAGCCAACATAGAGCAGTCCTGGGGGGAAGGAAAGAGAGGGCAATGTCAGGGCCTCCTCCAGGGCATTTTCAGCATCCATGGGTGGAGAAAGACAGGGAATACAGTGCACACGATCCATCACCCACAAAAGGCAGTTTTTCTTTCCCCCTACTAACTGATGTTTATTATAGGATAACACATGGAAAAAAATAAAATCAGTAAAAAGTAAAAATTTGTTTGTGAAAAATGAACTTTCTGCTCCTTACCACATAGCTGACATTTTGCTTCTCCTGGGAAGGAGTGCCTCTCAGTGGCTATAATCAGAACACAGGATTCAGGTTTCTAAATTCTATTCCCAACTGTGCAGTAATTAACTTTTGCTACCCATGTATTTTAAAACTTTTTTTTTACCTCTTAGTTTTTTATTTGCAAAATAGGAAAAAAACTGCTTGGCATCATGTATTGCTCACCGTGATGAATAACAACAATCCTTATCATTGAAGAGTCAAAGAGACCTGGGCTTAGGATAAGGAATCGGAATCCCGACTGTGTGAACTTGGGCAGACCAGTTCATTTCTCTGAACACAGACAGTTCACTGTTCTGAGTCACTGTCTTCCAGATTCATGAATTCTGTTCAGCCCTACCCCCAACACCCAGAAGTCCACTCTCCCATCTCCTGTCCTACCCTACTGTGAACTCTCACATGTGGGCTCCAAAGCTTTTAAAATGCTACACAGCCAGTCATCCTTGAAAATTCTCTCTCTCTCTCTGTGTATAATTATACCTAGCCACACAATTGTTAATACTAATTCCATGAGTACTCAATTTTGCAAAGCCCCAAGTAGGAGGTTACAGCTAAATCTAGATTTTGGTTCATCTTTTTCCAGATGTTGACATAATACAAATGTAGAAAAATAATGCTCATTCCTGTACCTTGAAAGAATAAGGGATAGAATTAGCATGAGTGATACAATTCAGCAGATCCTTGGGCATTACACTACAATAAAAATAACCTTTCCAAAGGAATCCTTGATTAAAAGAGTCTGGTGTAAGATGGGAGCCGATTGCTTCCTCTGAATTCTGTGAATTTTGGAGGATTTGTTAGGTACTAGACATCCAGACCCTGTGACCATGAAGATCAGTGATGAGAAATTTGGTTTGCCCATACGAAAAGTACTTAAGGGCACAAGTTATCATTCTATATGCTTATGATACTAAGTATAAGGAAAGCCACATCAGATCTATATAAGAAAATTGTTTTAAACATTAAGTAAGCAAACTCAGTACAACAGCCCCCTCTAGCGTGGTGGAAATGCTTTTAGAGGAAGACGGAACAACCACTTCCTATTTCAGAAGGGTAAAAGTTCTATGTGTATATTCTGTCATAATAATATCAGGGGGTTTGGATTCTCCAACAGAAATTTTAATTTGCTAAAAATGGTCAATTTTCCTGCACTTAGGTTTCATGCTGTTTACAGTTCATTTTCTTTTTAACCAAGTCATTAAAAATAAAATAAATATACATGACTTATGATTAATACATGAAAAGGCATAAAAATTAATTTGGTATTCCTTAAAGAAATCTGTGATCAACAGACTAAGAACAAGAGCTCTCTTCACTAAAAATAATAAAACTTGATCAAAACACAATCCAGGACCAGAGCCTTTTTTAGTTTGTTTTTTTGAATATATTACTGATTTAGATTATATTATGGGCTAGAAAGTTCCAAAATCCTACCCATCCATCATTTTCAATGGACTGTCTCTTGTGGGCTCTGATATTTTATATTCACTCATTTATTCAACTATTACTCACTGAGTACCTACTATGCCCTGGGCTGTCTGCTATAGGTTAACAATACAATGAAAAACAGGACAGACAAGAAACCTAGAGTTGCTATTAGTGCTATCTAGGAAGAAAAGGGTTTATTACAGAGAATGGCAGGGGACTTGCTTTGGGGAAGGTGTTAGATAGTGGTTTGTGAAGGTGGCATTTACCTTGCTTGCTGAAGGGCCAAAAGGAGATTTCCCTGGGAAGAGCCAGGGGAAGAATATTTTAGGCAGGGAAACCTGCACATGAAAAGACTTTAAGAAGGAACAGGGCCTCAAATATTCCAGAAGCAGACAGAGTCCAGAATGGTGGAGCAAAATGAACAGAATGGACAGTGACAAGAGACGAAGCTGGAAAACTGGGAAGGGGATGGATTACGGAGAGTCTTGCAGGTTTTGGAAAGAAATTTATGTCTTATTCTAGTTGTAATAGGAAGCTGAGGAGTTTGCAGCAGGTGACTGACAGAATCTGATGCACATTTTTAAAAGATGATTTTGGCTACTCCATGGAGAAGGGATTGATTGGAAGAAGGAAAGCATGGGAGGGGACCAGTTAGAAGTGTAGTGTCAGAGTCTGTCATGGTCCCAGCAAGAGAGGTTGATGGCTTGCTTGGTTTTGCATGGAATGGCAGTGGAGGAGGGAAGCGGCCAGGTCTGTGAAGACTCAACAAGCCCTGGAGAGAGATTGATGTAGGCAGAGAAGCAAAGGAGACATCGCAGATGCCATGGGATCTGGCTAAGTTAGAAACTGGGTGAACTGTGATACCATTTACTGAGATGGAGACACTAAGGGAGGACCAGGTTTTCAGGGGAAATAAAATGTTCCATTTTGAGTATGTTCAGGTTTAGATGCTTATACATTATCCAAAAGGATCTGCCGAGTAGGGAGCTGGATATATAATTGAAGGACTCAGAGATTTTACAAGTCTAATTTGTGAGCCAAGGAGAGTAGGAAAATAGATACATGGAAGACTTCACTCTACTAATCAAGCTACCTCAGGATGTTTCCAGCTTACACATTCTAAATGTATTTGAAAAAGTTACAGAATTCAGATGAAGGGTGATGGGAGTAGAACATACACCATCGCCGTTGATCACTTTGCCAGGTCAACCAATATGTTTGTGTGTGAATATCCTGTTTCGTAAGCAAAGCATCGTCTGCCAAATGAACATACCATTAAATTGAGAGCTAGAATGCAGTATTCTTGTATGTTGCTGATTTGCTGTTCTTTGATGGACATTAGCTAGTTAATGGATGTTAGCAATGCATCTGAGGGCCCAACTTGCTGCCCAATTGATCAACACTATCAAACAAATGAACTAAATTATTTTTTGACTGAGGACTACCTAATGGCTGCAATAACTACATTTATAGGCAAAGTATGTGTATAACCCTTTCTTATTTGAAATGTTTTCTCTTTCACTTAGGATAGAATTTGGTCACTCTTGTTGTCATTCACTAAATAGATGTAAGCAACAGAGATTGGAAATACTACTATCAGCTAATATGGCTTGCCTGCTTACTAGGAGTCATGTACCTTATGTACATTAACTAATCTCCACAACAGCATAATGCTGATAACTATTGTTATCCTCTTTAGATGGGAAATAGACTTACAGAGTGTCTCAGTGAAGAAACACAGCCCATAACCAGATTAACAGAGGATGTTTAATATGGCACACAAGTTACAAAGTTGTTTGAGTGGGTGCTGCAGGAAGCAGGGATGGTGAGGCAACCCAAAGATTAGCAATAGCAGGGAGTAACTCACACCCCAAGAGCTAGAGAAGTGGAGGAAGGGGGCCATGTTATCAGGGGTCAGAAGTAGGGGAATCCCAGTGGAAGCAGAATAACAGGAGACTCAGCCATCTCTAGAGGCCTGACCCCAGAGAGAAACAGGAAGAAATGCTCTGGTTTCTTTCTTTCTCTTACCTCCAATCTTCCTCTACTGCCTTCCTTTGGCCAAAACTAGCTGGAAGTCAGCTGAGGGAGGCTGAGAGTGGAGTTTGCAAGAGCAGAGCAGAAGATGGGTAAGAAATGGATCTGTGAGCAAATAGGTAAAAGACCACCACATAGAGATTGAGTAACTTGGCCTCAGGACACATACACAATCTGACTGTAAATTTTTAGTATATGCCACTAATCTATGTTTAATTATTATGAGGGAAATAAAACTTTGAAAGAGAATCCTATTTGACTCTAATAAATACCTAATTTTATATATGAGATATATCTATGTATATATGCAATCTATCAATATATATTTAGTGTCTGTGTATGCTACTTATATATTATCTCATCTCTTTCTTTTATTTCATCCCACTGGTGCTCTTTTTCTTTCCTTTGAATATACTAGAGTTCTAAAATATTATTTTTAATTCTTAAAAGTAATGGCTAGGTGAGATGACTTTCAGAACATACGCATTAGGCTAAGTCTATAAAGGGCACTAGGCTGGCTGGGTTTGCAGAAAGGGCAAATTAGTCTCACCACAGGCAGCTATGAGGCTAGCCTCAACTCCCCAGGCCTCGGATTCAACATGTGTGAAAAGAAAGGTGTATTCTTCATTATCTTTAAGGTCCTTCCTTCTCTGTGGGCCCTTTATTCTATCTTCAGGAAAAGACCAAATCTCTTGTTTTGGCTTCCAGGAAAAAAAAGCACAAAACCAAAACCAAAAACAGCATCAACTACAACATCAAAAGTGAGGAAGGCCCCTCCACACCACAGACCTGTGCTGGCTGGGCCGCGGCACTCTTTTTCTTTCTTGTGACTTTGACTTTCACATCAGCTTACGTTGGCTCACACATTCTTTAACACAATACAACACGTGCAATAAAGGGAATGTCTAAGTTATTTATTAGATTTCTGACTCTAACTCTAACATTCCTGCTTCCAGGAGGACATTTTAGCTATATTGGATCATATATTTTACTTGAGTTTACCGATTAGATAATCACCAGGCTTTCTGTTCAGTAGAGTAAAACAATGGAATAAAAACAAACAACAGTAATTATTATTTTCTTGCTTTTAATTATTCTGTATCTTGCAATTGGCCAATGTTATATGAAAATAACAGAATCTGTTTTTAAAAATGCCTTCAAGTCCAGAAAATATAAAACATTCTTGTTATCCCACTTACCTACTTACACCATGGGGGGGCGAGAATCTTTTTACTTTAATAAAATGGCAACCACATGAGCTGTCCGAGAGATTGTATGAGGTAGATTACTGACGTGGAGAGAAATTCACTGATAGATCATGGGAAATGAAGACCCTCTTGGATTTTGGTCTCTTAAAACAATGTGAGCCCTCCACCAGGACACAGCGATCAGAGCTAGGCACTCTCGGGAGACTTCCCAAGGAGTGCAGGGAAGGTCTGAGAGGGTGCAGACCCTCTCACCTGGTGTCTCCTTGCCTCTTTGGCCCAGGAGTTTAGCGGCTGCTGTTCCATGCCCCAGTGCCCCAGAAAGAGTGCAATGTCGAGCCTAAAGTCCCTTGACATCTCCACCACTTCCCTTTCATCTGTATTTTGTGAAATGAGAGAGGGCAGAACTGGACTGTCTTCTTGCTTGTCATGCATTCATTTGCTCACATAAGAAACATTTATTCACCACATGCTGTGTGCCTAGAACTGAGCGAAACAAGAGAACCTTGCTGTAAGTCAGGGTGAGGTAATGAGGACAAAGATGGCCCTGATGTAAAAACACCCCAAACTCAGCCTTACAAATGCTTCAGAAAGAAGAGGATGAATATTTGATTCTTCTCTGAGGCCATTTCTAATTGATACATAATAATTGTACATATTTGTGGGGTACTTGTGATATTTTGATACATGCCTACAACCTGTAATGATCAGGTCAGGATATTTGGGATATTCATCACCTTAATCATTTATCAATTTTTTGTGTTGGGAACATCCTAAATCTTCTCTTCTAGCTATTCTCAAATACACAATAAATTATTGTTAACTATAGTCACCCTACTGTGCAATGGAGGTGATTTCAGCCTCATTTCCAATCAGGAATTAAAAGAATGGCTCTAATAATGTGTTCCTTTTACACTGCCCTTCATCATCTTTGACTGCAGGGTGCCGACATTTTAATGGCAATATAAGAGCTCAGAACAAAACTATCTTTTGATGACCCATTTAACTAACACTGAATTATAAGAGAACCTCAGTGGATGTGCACTTGGCATCCACATAATTAGGAGACAAATTCTTTTTGATCATTGCTATCATTATCAATATCAAATTAATTTATACTCACAAACCAACTGCATGTGAAGTGCTATCAAACACAGGTAACATTCTGTTTGCTGGCTTTGACAGCCACAAAGGCAAATGCTTCTGGAACCTGTAGCTGGTTTCCTTCCCCCCCACTTCCTGCTGCCTTCCTCTCCTCTCCCCACACCCTTCTCTCTCTTGCTCTCCTCACACCCTCCTTTCTCTTGATTTTTGTGTTTTTTAAGAGACTCAGTCTCACTCTGTGACCTAGCCTGGAGTGCTGTGGTTCAGTCACAGCTCACTGCAGCCTCAAACACCTGGGCTCAAGTGATCCTCCCACCTCAGCCTCCTGGGTAGCTGGGACTACAGGCATGTACCACCATGCCCAGCCAATTTTTTTAAAAAGATTTTGTGGAGATGGAGGTCTTGCTATGTTGCCCAGGCTAGTCTTGAACTCCTGGCCTCAAGCAATCCTCCCTCCTTGGCCTTCCAAAGTGCTGGGATTAAAAACATGAGCCACCATGTCCAACCCCAATTTTCATTTAATTATAACATTCTGTAGCAAAAAAAATGAAATGGCAGGACTCCGTGACAGACACAGGGCAGGTCAGCCCTTGATGTCTCTGGAGATAACTCCTACGGAGAGTCATGCACAATTTTGTAGCTCGTAGTGTGCCTTCAGAGGGAATTATGTCTGTGGCAAGTTGGCTTCAGGTGCTTAGGGGGTGGACAGATAGGTAAAGTGACGCAGGTGAGTTCTTGCCATTATTGTTCTTCCTCGTGAACACGGAATTTGAAGCTGTCTGTTATATCAGAGCTCATACAAGCTGGAGGTGACTCAAGCAGCCAACTACAGTGTGGGAACCCACATGTCTCAGCAGAGACACCGGGGGGACACCTTCTGAGGGTGCTAGATGTCAGTCCCTCCCAGGGCTTGCTGTGATGGATCATTAGAGCATCACTAGGATCTTAAATTCTTTGTCCTAGATTTCTTACAGGAAAGTGATTTTAGAAACAGGCGGAAAGTGGGATGTCCCGGATGACTATCAACTAGCTCAAAGCATGTCTGGTGAGTCCATTTGGAGATCAATTAAGCATTTCTTACTGCAAACTGCTCCCCTCTGAAAAGGTTTTTATGGCCTCGGAATGCCCATGACATTGTTTCCTTAAGTTCAGTTTTTTGCCTTTATTTAAAAGTGGCACTTTTCAATGGTCACATCCGTTAAGTGTTTCTTGGCTAGAGCAAATTGGGATCATTTGTGTGTTACCACTGCCTCGGGGCATTTTTTTCATTCTGGTTGATCTTTAACCTAATAACACACTTCTGTGTCTCCCCTAATGGCATCTTGATGATGATAATGGGCAGAAGTTCAATTAGGAAACATTATGAGTCATACGATGCAGTCTGTAAGAGTGTGCGGGAATGCCTAACATGACAAAAGGACTCCGTTACTCTTGTCCCCTACCATTTGAAATCCCTTCCTCATTTTTCCCCCACCCGTACCCACATCACTCTTCAAACACATTTCTCAGGTTTACTAAAAACAGCATCTTAGGTGAGCAAAATCCTTACCTATTTGCCAATCCCAGGGCACCTTTAACAGCTCCTTGTGCTCCATTATGGCTCTGCAAATTCAAAGAAAGCGGACCTGATGAGCAAGGTTAGAATGCACTCTTACATCCTCCTTCGGTCTCACTTATCAGATTTGTACAAATTAATGAAGCAACCAATTGACTTTCAGAAAGAATTTTGGGCCACTCAGAGGCAAGTCTAATGAGGCAGGCTGTGGTTTATCCCAGAAGGTCTTGGCAGGTGTGGCGGGCAGCAGTGAGAGCGTGCCGGGGGCACGGTGGAGCTCCACCCTTCCACTGCCCTTCTCACCCAGTCTGCCCACAGCCTTTGCTCCTGCTTGTTCGGATGCTGTAATAAAAAGCAAATGGTGAGGTTCAGACTATTTCTGTGCTTGCAGGTTTAATCAACTTTCTGAATGAGCACTTACTAGGGCAGGGTTCTCAAAGTGGAATGTACGTGAAAGGCATCTGGAGAGGGCGTTCAAACACTATTTCCTGGGCTCCATTCCTAGAGATTCTGAATCTGTAGATCGGGGGGGGCCCTGGATGTGCATTTTTGGCAAGTTCTCATGTGATGCCTGTGCTGCTGGTCAGAGGACCACACTCTGAGAACCACTCACTGCTCCAGAAGAGGATCAGGGGGCCAGGTTGGCACCACTCCACTGGCGTTATTACTTTGGTTCCTGTGTGCCCTCGATGCGTCCCACTTGCCAAACACGTCCCAGTGCCGCTTCTATCACTTTGGCAGCAGTGTCCCCCAAAGGGCACACTCGGCTCTAAAGGACTATAACTGGAGCAAAGGAGCACTAGAACTCCGAACGTATTTTTTGGACTCAAGAATAATAGCCCATAAAAGGAGCCATCTATCCACAAAATGTTCTCTGAATAGTGGAACTAAGCAATTCCTTTTCTTCTCACGAAGCTGAAGCACCAAACTTGGGAACTTTAAAATGCCATCACACTTTCAAAATGAACCCAAAATAAATCCTTCTGAGAGCATCTTCCCGTCTCCGCACCTTCTTTGTTTGCTGTGGAGTTTTTTACCGGTATCTCAGACACTGAAATTTGGAGGATTGTTGAAAATAGCCTATTTCTAAAACATGTTTAAGGTGATGCCAAAATATTTTCCATAAATAATTTTAGGCACTAAACCAATCCAATTACAAAGTACTTGCTTTGTAGAAAGAGATTTGGTGAAATCAGAATTTGATAAAATTAGATTTAAGGTTATACTATCATTCTTTACCCCTTACATGAAGCTAAAATATATGGTTTTTACTGATGGAAAATAAAGCTTTGTTTGATACTTATTTTCACAACAAATTCTGAGGCAATACCGAGTCCTAACTTATATATCCCAATCCCAGAATAACTGAAAAACCGGTGCCTTTGACTTTTTGATGATTAGTGAATGTGTTACATCTTCATCTTTTTAAGGGAAATAGAAAAGCTAAATTCTAAGAGATGCATTTGAAATGTGCATCTTATAAATGCACACTCTTATAAATCCATGGGAAATAAAAGGACAAATTTATAACAGGGCAATTTTAAATCGTAAGTTTTCTAGTGGTGGTTGTCACTAGTACACGGAATGTTCCTTTTTGGAAGTGCATTGAATTGTGGCATTTATGCTTAGGTTTCTACTTCTCTAGGTAATAACCCATTCACTAGTTTGGGAGAATCAATGTTCTTCTAATGCTTTTCTGCAAATTATCTTCAAAGCCCATTAAATGTTTTATAACAATTTATAATAAACTTTTTAAGTTTGGAAGAAATTTACTAATAAAGATATTGAGTTGGCATATTTCAAAAGACTTCTGGGCAAGAGGGGGTGACTAGTTTCCAGGCTTGATTTTTTACACCCTAAGAGCAAAAACTTTACAACTAAGTCCTGATAGGCTCTCCTCTCTGAATTTCTTGTTGTATTTACTCACAGTTGGATTCCACTGAAAAATGCACCGAAGAGTCCAATCATTCCCAGGAATTCCACTCGGCTCAGGGTTCGGATGATGTACTCTTCCCAGACGTTAGAGATGCCATACAGTGTGGCTCCTCCTAAGACCAGAAGGTCTCCTACTAGCTTATTTTCCCCTAGGAAGCAAAACGCAGAAAGCCATTAAAATTCTCTTAGGAACCTGGTACCAGCAAATCGAGCTTCCTTTGCTTATTCTATTCTGACATTTTTATAGAAGTCCTACAATTTCCAAATGAGATTTAGTAGTTTATCTGTGCTCTAGACACCTTCTGATATAAAAAGTTTGCCTATGTTGACACAGTCAGATTTTCCCTAATAAGGAAGAGACCAGTTTTTTCCAGACTGCATCCTCTCCACAAAGCCCAATGTCCTCTGTCTAGGTATGTGTCTGTGAATATATGCTATTATGGGCATGTGTTATATTTGCTTAAAAAATTGAGTTCAGTGAACGTGGTGTAGAACAAACAGAATCGGTATGAATTTCCACCCTTTGCTATACAGGGAGAGAAGCTATAACAGAAGCAGTAAAGAATCCATTTTGACCACGGGCAAAATGTGTACTTGCTTAGCAAATGAGAGTGAAAGGAATTATGGATTGAAATTCTCAACTTTCCTTAAGTAAGTGACATAAGCTTGAAAATATATGTAATTCATTATCACATTAATATTTTTCTTTTTTTCATAAAAAATCTATTTGTTTTAAACTCAATTTTGATTGGTTTATATCCAATTTTTAATAAGTCACCCAGATATTTCCTAGAATTAGGCAAACTCTTTCCATTCCAGGAAGTGTGAAGCCAGGGAAAGAGGGGAGTAGAAATAAGCAGCTGGCACAGCCTCACTGGTGGGCTCTATACCCACGTGGTCTCAGGCTCTGTCCTGTGCAAGTCAGTGGCACAGGAGCTCAGCAGACAAGCAGCTCTGGGGCATGGAGGTGCAGGAAGGGAAGTGTGCCCACTCCAGAGAGATTCTAAGGAAGGGACTCAGTTAGCCTTGGATTCCCAGATTAGCTGGACGATCTGAAACTGTACCTGGGTTCTCGTGGTTCAGTGGGGAGCACTGAGCATTCTCTAGGTAGTGGCTTCTGAGAGAATCTGGACAGGGCTTGAGGACAGACTTTGGTATGTGGTCACCTTGGAAAATTCTATCTCTATTGAGCCACTTTTTCTAGGGCAACTTCCCACTCCTGACAAGAATCAGGGAGAGAGAGGAAGAGACCCTGAAAGGCAGCAGCTTGCTGGAGTCACCCTCAAGGGGATGGAGCTGAGAATACCATTCTGTGTGGCCTGGGAGCTCCCCCTGGGTTCACAGGGAGTTGCCATCACTGCTCAGCAGATGAGCTGAGAACTTGATGAGGCTTTGATGAGAAACCAAACCTGTGAGGAGGTCCCTGGGAGCATCTTCTAGGAAAATTAAGGTTGCTGCAACAGAGTGTGGAATCATGTACCAACGATAAAATAATGACAAACTTATAATTTTAAGTAGTTCATTTGAGGAATGACCCATAAAATGAAACATATCTATAACTAAAATTATAAAATTATAATGAAACTGATTCAGTCTCTTTCCACTGAGGAGACATTTCAGAATCTTGTGATGACAGGGCATCATTATAATGAACATCAATTATTGTTGTACTAGTGAAGTGTGGAAATGCTGCTTAATAGAATTCTTGGTTAATGAAATTAATTTTACATGAATGAATTCAGGAAAACTAAATCAGAATGAAATATTTTAATAGAAATGAGGGAAACATCAATCTTTTAAAAGTCCTGAAAGGAAGACGCACTGTTTCAGTGAATAGTCTCCCAGTGTTTTTCAAACTCCACATTTGTACAGTAATATCCTATTTTGATAACTGGTCTTTGATTATAAGAAATCTACTCACCGGTACTTAAAGTCTTCACCAATTCAGTGATAATTATTAACAATGATATAATTTTGTGTAACCCCAAATTCAGAAGTATTCTCTAAGTTATCAATGACAAAAAATTAAATATTATTTATTATAATTTCACAGATAATTATATTTGTCAAATTTTAAATCATTTGAAAGTGGGTACATATAACATATTAACATGTAGATGTTTACTTGATTAAATATAATTAAATCAACCAGAACAAAATTTTATTCAGCTATATTGTAAAATGAAGAACTTGATATAATAAAAAGTACAAGAAAGTGCTAGGACTAATATTTTGTATCTGAAATTTGTATCTAGCAACTGGAAGTCATAACATATTACTCTATATATTTTATGCAGTTAATGCAGTAGATATCTGACATACACGGTGGTACTAGTTTTTGTATGACATTCATGGGTAAACTTTTGTTCAGAAAATCTGTCATTTATGTGTGTATAAAACCACAATGGGTGATAATATTTTGCAAATTTTGGTTAAATAGACATTTAAAATTATGAAATGTCCATCCAACCCAATACTTCTCTTCCTTCTCATAATCTCACCCCCTTGCTATTTGTCTATGGCACCCACTGTGTTCCAGTTTCTTGTTAACTTGTGCGTCTCACCCTTGGCTGCATCTATTCTCTTACAAAGCAGGGTTGAAAGGGAGGGACCATAACTTACTCAGCTGTATATTCCATGGGGTCCCTAGTACGGATCCTGGAGCATTAGATATTCTCAATAAATGTCTAAATGAATCGAACTGACTGCAAAGGTCTGAATCCATCCTATGGTAAAGAGTTTGAGTGGCAACAGCTTTCAATGCAGGTAGAGTTGGGTCTAATCACATCTCTGTCACTTACTAGCTGTGTAACATTGGGCAGCTATAGAGTCTTTCTGAACTTAGTTTCCTTATCTTAAAATGGGATTATTGTGAGAATAAAATAAAAGAACACATGTTAAATACTTAGCAGAGTATCTGACATTTATTAGGTGTTCACCAAATAGTGGCTAAAAACAATGAATCAATCATTTCTTTGGATAATCACCTGTCTCTTTGCATTGGGCACTTCTCATTTTGCATTGCCCTTTGATTTTAATCAACCCAGTCATAATTGTTTTGCAAAAATTGGTTTTCCCCTATTATATTTTTGTTTAAGTACTAGAAACATCATGTTTGAAAGGGTATTTGTGTCCAAGTGGTGGTGGGAGGAGAAGAGGGAAGGTTATTTAACATTAGTACTTGCCACTAAGTCAAGAAATAAGTGGTGAGTTCTACTATTCTATTCTGGAGTGTTGGGAGACTATTGGCACAATGCATGAAATATACTCATCCCATTGAATACATGAGAGTCTTAAATAGGGGGACCAACTGTCTTGTTTTCCTGGGACTCTTGGTTTTAGCACCAAAAGTCTCGCATTTGGGGAAACCCCTCCATTCTGAGCAATCCAGGACATTTGTTCACCCTAATTTACTATGATAAAACAATGGTACATTTCTTATAGGAGCCACAGTGATGGAAAAATAAGGATTAAGAGGTACAGCAGAAAGAATACTGGCTGGATTTCACATCTGGGCCACACAGTTTAGAAATGATGTGCCCTTACACAAGTTTCTTATCTTCTCTGAGCATTGATTTCTTCAGCCACAAGAATAAGAATAAAATTATTTGCATAGTTAGGAGGATTAAATGAGGTAATGTAAGAGAAACTGCCTGCCACCAGTGGGCACTCAAGAAAAATATTACATTTACTTGATTGGGTTTAATTATCTGGTTCCTTGAAAATACTTTCTTTTCCTTAAAATAAATATAAAATTATGTTTAGTAATAAAAAAGTATTGTTATGGGTGTCTAACATCTTTGATAAATGAACTGTAAGAAGCAATGAATGTATTATGGTAGAAAGAGGATATTTTGAAGGGCAAGAAATATATTTTTTTAATATGGAGTTATTTGAATTGTTTTTTTCTTAATCCTATTACTTTCTAACCTTGCCTTTTATATTGATAAGCGTTCCCAGGAAAGTAGAAAAGTCATGGAGCTGTATCTTTTAGGCTTTACTAAGTCATTTTTACATACTCCAACATCTCTTATATTCTCAGCCAATCTATCACGTCTAACCCCTCTGCCCCGTATCAGTAAATGCAGAGATGCTCTTTCAGAAGAGACCTATACTGCAGACGTGGATGGACCTAAGGCTGCAAAGAGAATACACATATTAGGCCCACTGATTTTTACTGAGAAACTTGGAAAAGACATCTCCTTCCAAGTGAGTGCAAAGGTGTAGAAGCTTCCTATATTGGATGATCAGTTGTAGCTGTGGCATGCACAGAATTAGAACGTGTTGTTTGCGTCTTTCCCACTATGTAAACCACTCCACAGGCTCCAAGGCAAAGTTTCCCTGGCCATGGACTTGGCTTCCTTCTCTCCACCTGTCTACAGCAGGCAAACTTGCTGGTCAAGTGTCATCAAAAGCAGTATTCCTGGCACATCATTCTGTGCCCTGACATTGATATTTTATACCTGGAGTACTTGATGCCATCTGAAAAGTTTCCTTTAGCAACACTTAAATCAAATCCTGGATAGCTGATGAAGAAATATGCTAACAAAGTAGAATTAAAACAAATAGCTTAATTATAATAAAGTCAAAGAAATTTTGAAAGGTCAATATCAATGTCCTTGGAGACAGAACTGTCAAAGTCCCAAACTAAGGTGAAACATGCATTAAGCAATATAAAAAGGATCCAGTCAGACATTCTCTTTTCTTGTGAAAAGCTCTTGACACAGTGATCAGAATTTATATCGAGTTGCATGCTTGATTAAAGTTCTGGAGAGTGCCTGCAGTATTTTAGTAAAGTTTTATTAACCTGGCTAATTAATGCAATTGAACCAACTCTACCATAAAGGTAAAAACAAATGGAATATTTTTGATAATGATACACACCAATTTTAGGATTATGTTGACCTCAAAACCAGTGTCTATTTTTTCTTTTTCAAAAACATTTTATATGATAGTTTAAATTTCTGTCCACTTTAATGTTTTTATAGACATAAAGCATGTCCAATCATGATTTTATAAAATGAGCCCTCGCATCCTGTGTCTGGACTGGCCTTAAAACATACACCATATACTCGGGCCCCATTTCAATGGCGCAGAAGGTATTCCACAATGATAAAGTTTAATTCTGTTAACACTGGTATTTCACATGTCACAAAAGCAACGATGCTGTGGGTGATAGAATGATTCACACGCATAGATAAAATATCCCACTCCAGTATGTTTTAGCCACGTCTACATTGTTTTTTAAAATGACCACTTTGAAAAGGCACTCAAATGGACTTACTTTCTTTTTCTTAAATAGTTCTACTTTTTTTCTAACACTTTGTTTGAAAGCAAGAAAACATTTTTTACAAGATCAGTGAATACAATCTAGTGAAATAAATTCAAGGTAGTTTCACATTCTAATGTTCATAATTATCAGGACAATTGTCTTCCTTGCCTATGGTGTGCAAGATGACAGGCAGGGTAAATGGCTGGTGTTCAGGAAGGCAGAATTTCATAACTAAGTGTACCTTGTGCTTCTGCTTTACACAGTTCATGGAAAGCTGAAAAAGCAGAATTAAATTTTGACTTTAGAAAAACTGGCCATGTTGGACAGACAAAAATATCTGATTTGTCGGAAGAGATTATCCATATCAAGATCACTACATGTACAGAGTATAAAACTGGCCTATTGGATGACATCTATTGGCATGCCATGGAACCAGTGTTTCACAGAATAGAATTTGAGAAATGCTGGGGTATGTATTTTCAGTCTGTCTGTTGAGATGGGGACTGACAGTATTGTGTAGGCTGTGGATCTGTGAGGCTGAGGCTGTCTCTCTTTTGCTGTGTTGTATCTTTAGCTCCCAGCAACTTGACAGAGGCAAGCAGACCTGCCCTGGAGGCCAGGAGCCCTGGGTTCTCATCTCTGCTCTGTCAGCTCTGTGATCTTGGGCAGCCCACTTGGCTTGCTTGGATCTTCTTCTTGTATGTGGAATATAAAGGAGCTGACAAGGTTCCTTTTAGCTATAAAGTTCTAGGGTGCGACATACAAGACATTGTTTTAGAGATTTCGTATATGACTCACTTGCATAAAGAAAAATGGCCCAATTTTGAGTCTTTATCATCTAATTTTCTAGAAGAAAGGACAATTCCAAGAACTACAGAAAAGTGGGCATTTTCTATCCCATTCCTGATGTTAACAGCGGGGGGTCATTTTTTTCTGTTCCCAAAGCCCTTCTGTAGGACATTTTGGTACATTTTAAAGAACTGCAATGCTTTAAAAAAGGTCCTCTGGGAACCACCCTGGATTAGGAACTCCCCTCAAGGCAGATTCACAGCAATTTGATGAGTTAATCATGAAGCTTTACCTTACGGATCTACAAGTCGTGATTAATACCAATAACCCCTCCCCTCAAAACAAATAAACAAGAAAACATGCATGAGGAGGCTGAACTTAGCTCTCTCTCATAAAAATATTGAGTATTCCTAATCTAGTCTTCAAATGTCATCCACTCTTAGGTCTGTAAACCAACCTTCACCCAGTAGTTTGAAAACTCACTCTTTCCCTGGCTTGACAGAGAAAGGCTTGGGTGGGGGAAGTGTGGGGAAGGCCCCTGTGGTTTGGGAGTGGATGGTCTCATCACCATTACCTCTAACTAGCGGGTCTGGGCCAGGCAGCTGGGTCAGGAGCAGACTGATTTCCAAAATATCTTCCAAGTAGGTTATGACTCTCAGTTTTAAATATTGTCTGAATGTTACTAAATTCATGTTGAAAGGGCATAAGAGCTGTATTTTGCATCTTTTATTCACTCAAGAAGCATGTATTAAGCATTTCCTACAGCCATTGTTTTAGGTGTGGGGAACAAACCGGAACAGGACACAGACACTCAAAAGTCCAAGTTCCTAAGGTCCATGTTTCCACTCAACTGTGAAACTTCCATTTCTTGCCTTGGCCTCACCCATAGAAGTGAGTAACCTGGTGAACATCCGAAGACTCACCTGCTCCCTGATGCCTTCCCACAAGCACATCTGCTCCCACCATGCAGCCCATTCCCAGGATGCAGACGACGATGCCAATGAAATGCACAGCCTTGTACCGGATCAGCAGGAAGAACCAGGAGAGCAGAATCACGACTGGGATCACAAAACAGTCCAGGAGCTGTTGGGAGGGAGGAAGGTAGACAACGACAGGGGTTCAGAAGGAAGCTTTCCATATTATAGAGAAAAGTAACTTACTTCTATAGAAAAGGTTATGTATTTTCCCTGAACCTGAGTTTAGGTGTAGACCAAGAGTTAAGGCAATTAAAATAATCTCTCTGCAATAAATGCAAATTAACTTTATTTTTTCATTTAATTGTAAGCATCTCCTTAGCCTGGAGGAAAAGGGGAGAAGGCAAATCTCCCCAAAGACAGGCTGGTGGTGAAGATTCTGCTGCCTCCACTGTGCTAGGGCAGTTTTGCCTCCTGCCTTCCTCAGAGCTGTGGGTGGCTCCATAGGAACACCCAGGATGTGGGGAGAATTTTAGATTGTCCCACTTTGGAAGTAGATCTGGAAATGAGAGGTAAGAGTGCAAAGATCTTAAAATGTTTTATAAATTATTAGAATTTAGACAAAAGTTGAATTTAATTTCTCCCAGACAATTGTCTCCTAGTACCAGTAAAAGTTAATCTGTCCTTCACTATTTTTTTTTTTTTTGAGACCAAATCTTGCTTTGTCACCCAGGCTAGAGTACAGTGACATGATCATAGCTTCCTACTGCCTTAAACTCCTGGGCTCAAGTGATCTCCCTGGCTCAGCCTTCCCAGTAACTGGGACAACAGCTGAGTGCCACCATGCTCAGCTAATTTTTTAATTTTTTTGTAGAAACAGGGCCTTACCTCACTATATTGCCCAGGCTGGAGGCTGGTCTCAAACTGTTGGCTTCATGGGATCCTCCTGCCTAGGCCTTCCAGAGTGCTGAGATTACATCTATAAGCCACCATGCCCAGCCAATTTTTCAATTTGTTTTGTTGTTAGTGTTTTTGTTTTTTTATTTTTTTATTTTTTTCAATTTTTTTTTTAGTTTTTTTAATTTTTTTTTTTAGAGACAGGGTCTCACTATGTCACCCAGGCTGGAGTACAATGGTATGACCATAGCTCACTGCAGCCTTGAACTCCTGGGCTCAAGTGATCCTTTCACCTTAGCCTCCAAAAGTGTAGGGATTACAGGCATTAGTCACTATGCCTGGCATTTCACTCTTTAAAAAACTGCTCTAAATATGAATACAAATATTAGTCTTGAAAGTTTATAAGTACTTAAAAAAAACTGTTGTAAAAAAAATTTTAAAAAAAGATTGAACAGAATACAGAAAAAATAACTTTGATTTCATTTTTTATATATTTTGCAAAAATAGTGAGATTCCATATGACATAGAAGCCCCAGGAGCTGATGAGGGTTCGCCCTAATCATGTGGAGAGATAACGTGGTGGAATGAGAAGACCCCTGTGCCAGGAGCCAGAAGACCTGAATTTGAGCACTAGAGCCTTACTTATGTAGCTGTGTGACCTTGGGAAAATCACAAATGCAGGAAGCCTCAATTTTCTGTTTATAGACTGAAGGTAACAGCCTCACCGACTTTCCCCAAAGATTAGTGTGAAGCTCAGAGATAAAACATATGAAAGTATTTTGTAAACTATGAGACAATGCTGGTCTATAGCCCTGCTTCCAAACATATGCTCCTAGCTCCACAGAACTGGTTCTGTCGCTACCACAGCATGGTAAGACCTCTGGAAAGCCATCCCAGGCAGGTTTCCACCAGACAAACTGATGTCACACAGAACTTTAAACGCCATATACCAAATGAGAAATCTGTGATTTGCCCAACTGCCCAGTACAGCTCCTTGCTAGAATCCTAAACAAGTGGCCCCAACCCCCAGTAGCCAACACAAGGATGAAGGACCCTTAATACACCTTCACTCTCACTGCCTACATCCTATTGATCACCAAGTTCTGCCAATTCCATATTCCAAATATCACTCAATCTACTTACTCCATCCTCTGTCACTTCTGCCACCTAGACTAAGCGAGCATCCTCTCCTACCTGGGATGAGCCTTTCCTTCCTGCTTCAGGGCCTGCACTCATGTGTTCCTCTCCTACCTGGGATGAGCCTTTCTTTCCTGCTTCAGGGCCCACACTCACGTGTTCCCCTCCTTCTGCAATGCTCCACCTCAATTCTTGAATTTCCTGCCTCCTTTGCCTTTAGGCCTGCACTTATATGTTGCCTCCTCAAGAAACCCTCTTGGATCCCCAGGCTAGGTCAGGTCCTGCTGATGCTTTCCTTATACCCTGTACTTCTTCTTTGTAGTACCAACTAATTAATTATGGAAATATTGGCATAAGGTCTGACTTCCCTAATTGTTTAGAGGTCCATAAGGGCAGGACTATAGTCCCAGCACCCAGCAGTATCCAATAATAGCTATCAAACAAACACAAAGATTTTTAATGATCAGAAACATCAAAATGACATCTCCAAGATTCATTAAAGGCTGAAAAAGGTTTGCATCTTCGCAAAGCATCCCTAAAGACCAGCGTGGCTTCTCAGTACTGTAAATAGCGCTCAGAATCCTCTCAATCCCCAAAGCTTTCTGCGACCTGGGCAGACCCTCACGCTTCTCTGTGCACCTGTCATCTCCTTCGCAAAATGAAACAAACACTCAGAATAGCCAGCTGTCCCCGGGGTTGCTGTGAGATGATAAGGTGAGGAGAGATCATGCGAATGCTAAGTAGCACTGTGACGGCTGCGGGCTGAGCCCAAAGGTCACGGCACTCCTGCAAGGCTATGTGTAGGGGGTGGTGGCAGGCAGGGTTGTACTACAGCACACGGTTGCCCACTGCACAGCTAATTAGCAATGTAAGTTAATGATCCTACTTGATGTGGTAATATACTCTAAGGCAAATTTTACAACTAGCCTCAGATGCTATTTAAGTATATTAGGAAATTTCAGTTGCCAGTAAAAACTGTTCACTGGGCATAAAACAGTTGGTGTTTTGTGTTAAAAATTAAAAATGGTTGAATCAAGTTGAAATATTTAGCTTGATGCTCCACCACGGGGATTTCATTATCTGGCTGGAAGCCCTCGGTCAGTGGAGCTGACAGTCTCCATTCCTGAATTATTGATGGCAAACCAGGCCAAGATCCAGTCTTTGAGGAGGGCTGACATGAGCCTTTTTGGTTCTATCATTAGAAAGCCCAAAGCACTTGATGAGTCCTGAGATCTAGTCCCTTAATGGTGTGAGTTGAAAAATCCTTATTTGTAAGTGTCAAGTGGTCCTGTGGGCAAGGGAAGACTTTTAGAAAGAAGAGAGGGAAAGAAGGATATAAATAAGCCAGGATTTTGGGACACTTGAACCAGGGAAGGTTGGTGGCCAGCATCCAGTGGGGGCCCAAGAATTGGTGGCTGAATGAATTGAGGAAAGGACAGACAAGCGATATCATCGTCAGAGGGACATTAAGATAATCAAGGCTGCTACTGGCATTTTGAGTGAGATAATTTTTCATTTTGCAAGACTGCCCCATGCTCTCTGCAGGGCATTAGGCATTGCTGGGCTCTGACCATTAAAACGCTGCTACACATTTGCAAAGGCCCCTGGAGGGCAGTAGCTCCCCAGTTTAAAATCACAAGACCACTTAATTTAAAAGTTGGGGAACAAGTCCCTCCCTAGGAGGTGACATGATGTGCTCGAGGTCACACAAATTGTTAGTATCAGCAGTAGTTATGTCACAATGAATTTTTTGAACAATATTTTAATGAAGATCAGTGACAGGCATATTTAATTGCTACAGCTGGAGGTCTCACCATGGCATCTGTAACTATAGGAAAGAAACTGTTTGGCACCTGCTATTAGTAAGTAGACTATTATTTTTCAGTGATTTTTGCCTTCAGCGTTTCCCTCATAGTCATGTAACATAAAATGTACTGACAAAATAATTTTCCAATAGTTTTCTGGCAGCTTAACTCCTTAGCAAAGTGGTTATTAGAGTAATAAAAAAAGAGAGAAGCATTATAATAGATGCCTACAACTGCGACTGTTAAAAAAGAAAAAGAAAAAAATCACCTCTGAATCTGTCATTAATCTGTTTAGCAGACTTAACTTGCTGTGCACACATTTCTCTATCCAAAAGGAAATTATAGAATATCAGTACCAAAAAATAAATAAGTGAATATTATTTCATAACCATTTTATGCTCTGAAAAATCTCAAAGAACTTTAAAAATATTTTAGAAAGAAAAGTTTTTATTATTCTTAGATTTACATAGCATTTTTTTCCCTTAAGAAATTTAAACTAATTCTACTCTCCTTCTGTCACTGATCCCCAGATACATGCCGGACAGGTCTATGTCTCCACATCTGATTTTATTGATAGAGACACTGAGGCCCCCAATGTATAATGGCTGGAGCGAACAAAGTCATCGCGATGGCACTAGGATTATTATTTGAACGTCGTAGCTTTAAATAACATTTACAGTAGGTCGCATTAAGGTTACACTTACAGTTTGTAAAACACATGTTACTTTTATGTTAAATTAAGTAAATCTTCACAACTGCCCTGTAAGGGAGTTATGACTATACCTATTTTACAAACAAGAAAACTGACAGTCCAAGAGAAAAGCAAGTTAGTAATAGTATTAGATTAGTGCTAAAATACTAGCCTCTGGACTCCTAGATCAGAGTTCAAGTGCAACTTTCAAAAATTATTTCAATAAAAAAGGTCCATGTTGACGTGGCTTTTAGGACAACAGAAGACAGTCGACATTTATTAACATTAAAGTTTAAATATACATATATACACATATATGTATCCAGGAGGATTGCTGCAACATTCACTTTTTTTCTCTCCCTCTCCCTTTTCTTTTCCACTTCAGCCAACCTCTGACCACCTTATCTTTGCTTGCAGTCTTCAATCACATAATACTTGGTTATGCCTCTCCTCCTTCCTGCCCATATCCACTCAAGATTCTCTCTTTCTCTGGAAGCCGCCTCCATTGCCAGCACTCTCCGGACCTTCTCGGTCTGGCTTCAGACACCCGGCTTCTGAAAGGGTGAAAGGGCGCTGGCTCCTGCTGCCTGGTGGCGCAGGCTCTCGTGAAGATGGCACACGTTTTCAGTTTATCAGTGAAATCTGCTTTCACAGACTGCCAAGCCTCCTTACAGCTGGTATCCCCTGTTGCATCCTGGTTTTAGAGAATATTTTCCAAGTCTTTGGTCCTCATGAGTTCACACAGCTCCAGATCTGGGATGCAGGGAAAGGCGCAGGCCCTGGAGCAGCTGCATGGGGTCGGGGCGGGGGCCCAGGGCCTTCCGCAAGGTACGCGCTGGAGCGCCCCAACCGCAGAGGGATGGGCGCGAGATGGGGGGAGAAGCAGGAGGAAGTCCGCTGGGTTCCTGGTGCTCCTGCCTTGCTCACTCCCGCCGCCCAGATCCCCAAGTCCCCTGCCAGCAGGTACTGCCCTCCCACCCCAGGGAGGCTCTAAGAGGAGAAGTTCCTACTGTCCACTTCTCTGTTTCCCTGGCTCTTTCCTGCCCAGCCCCCTCCAAGTCCAGCCCAGTGTGGGAAGTGCAGCGCCTGCCCTGCTCAACCTTCCCCACCCGCCCAGGGGTTGGCCTGCCGCAGCACCTGCGCACACCGGCCCTAAATCCTGCTCAGCTTGGGCCTGTTGCTCTGACACTGTGCACTTTGATTTAAATTTGCTACAAAAAATATGTGTTGCATATAAGCATGCCTGTGTGCATATGTATATATAAATATATATGTATATAAAGAGTCTTGGTTCAAATAAAGAAGTTTCTATATGCAGATGAATTTTTAACAAGCCCAAATCCAGGAAGACATGTGGGAGATATTGGGCCATTCTGCAGTAAGCACATTTTTACGGACTAAGAATAAAACTGATTCCTTCATCAATCAGTACCAGAGAAGGCCTCTGGTCTGTTGGTGTTCTGAGGGAATCCAATGCCAAGTATGATACTGAAAGGCTACTATGGAATCACACCATAGGTGAGGCTGTTGGGTTTTGTGTGGTTAAGAGATGCATCACAGGGACAGGATTTATACTATTTTCCTTATTTAATCACTTTGCATCAATTTTGAGCATCATATAGCATATGTGCATTGGTTTTCATTATTCATTGTTTTCAAAATCATCTTAGCTATTCTCATCTGTTTTTTTCTTCCAGATGAAATTTACTGTCATATTTTTCAGTCTTCACCCTCATGCCTTAAAAAAATCCCTAGGGATTTCAAAGGACTTTTATAACATTCATTATCTCATCGTCAAATGTTAAATGGAGACTTTTGGGGCAAATTTATATCTTTCTCTAAGTTCTTACAGAACTTCAAATGAAATTTTGATTTGGATATTTGCGTTCGCTATAGTTGCTAGAAAATATCAGTTGGATATAAATTATACTTTTCAAAAAGGGCACAGTGATATTGATGTCAGATCATGAAAGAGGGTTTTTGCTTATATTAATCCAAACAATGTGGAGATAGTCACATAACATTTAAATGTTATATTTTAGCATATTAACTTTTTTTCTATGAGTTGATTATGTAAAATTTCACCAAATAATCCAAAGTATAAACAAAATTCAATTTATTTTAAAAAGAATGAATATCTTTGCCTAGAGGTGCAGAGAAAGGCCAATAGGCTACTTCTTTTCATAAAAGAAGGATGTGATTTCTACTAAAAGATCAAATTTGTAACTTAGATTGTACCCCTTTCAAAGAGTTACTCTAACTCATGAAAAAAAAAAGAGTGTCATAGTTAGTATATTATAGTATTTGATGCTTTCTGACTTACATGGTCTGTAACATGGATGAAGATGACAAGGAAATCTAGGTACCTAAGATGGGAAAATTGCTCTGCAAATTAAGAATAAGCATTTCAGGAAATCTCCATAGCATTCCCATTTTGTAATTAGAAACCCCAAAACTTAGCAAGTCTTGTTCTTTATCTTCAACTTACGGCCCTTAACTACCTTCATAAATATAGCATTATGTTTCCATTCTGATAAAATGTCTATTTAGAGGCTGTCTTTTGTGTCTGACATGCTACATGTACTGTTTTCTTCTTTAATGTTGGGTGCTGCGTTCCAATCACTTACTTTCCCTCTCCTCTAGAATCTAACTGGCAGAAAATAATAGCTCGATCCATTTGAAATTGCCATTTTTGTAGGTCAGATTGGCTGAATATTGGCAATTTCACATGGTTCACCTAAAATACCCAAGGAACCAAACGGAGATCAAACACCAGCTGTATTCATGTTAGACCTGGATTGGAGAAGGCAGTGTTGCCTCCTACCTCCCACTCTCATTTAACTTAGCCTAAACTTTCTTAGGCAGATACCCTGAGGAAAATGGTCATCAGGCCTTGTTTCAGGGTCCTTGTTTCAGGGATCTTTCCAGCAAGGGACAGTCCTTACAAATTCATAAAGCAGGTAGAAATGAAGAACTCTGAAGACTTTTCCCCTTCCTTTTCATTTTTGTTAAGGCATCACAACCCCACCACATGATAAAGTCCTCTATTTGACATTGACTTTCTGTTTCCCCATTGAGGTGGAGTAAGTAAGGAATGGAGAGAGAGAGAGAGAGAGAGAGAAAGAGTTTTCTCCCACTGTCTCACCTTTGGGAAGGGAACGAAGTCTTCCCTGACCTGGGCAGTATCATGAGAACAGAGGGAGTCCTTCTACAGTCCCTCCAAACCATGCTTTGTTCAGGTAACGCATGTGTTCATGTAAAAGTTCCTTTCTTAATTAAGGATCTACATTTGATAATGTTAAACATAAACTTCTCTGGAAGGAGAAATTCAGAATTGATAACAATAAAATGTTAATGATAGTTATCTTTGAATGGGATAACACAATCTTCACAACCTCATGGTCTGAATTCTCTGTAGTTTCCAAAATTCCTCTATCGAGCACATACAGATGGTCTCTGACTTAGGATGGTTTGACTTACAATATTTTCAGGATGTAACCCCATCATAAGTCGAGGAGCATCTGTACTACTTTCAAAATATATAAAACAACACATGTTAGGAGTGTAAAAATCTCCAAGATCAGATCAGTCTTTTCAAGGGGAAGCTGATGGTTTATAAAAAAAAAATTTTTTAAAGACCAACTTGTCCCATTCCAGTAGAGCATAATGAGGTGACCTCATCCCTCCTTCTAATGTTCCCTGCCCCAAAGAGACTCCTCCACCCACCTTCAGTTCCTCATTAACACTCCCCTCAGGATATCTATTGCAAGAAACAAGCTCCCTTCACCTGGCCCACCTGTCAGAAGCTAAACCCGAGGCAACTGGTAGGTGATTCCAGGAAAGAGAACATTTCCTTACTCTCCCTTCCTCTGCTTCTAATTGGCAATTCTCCCTTGTTTCTAAAAGTGACACACATTATAAAATCATTTCTGGTGAGTAAAACAGAAGCGTTAACAGGGAAGGATCTTTAAAAAGACAAACTTCAGTAATACACACATAACAAAAGTCCCCGTTAGGCTGACAGTTGAGCCGAAAAGAGCAGAATATAATTTGGGAAATGTACATTCATATGCAATCAATAACCGTTTTAATTCTGTGGCTTGGATATGTCGCCATCCTGGAGGCAATTGAAAAACCAGCTAGGAGTATAATTCCAGAGAGTAGTGTCTTTATCTACTCGACCCAGGCCTTGATTTTTTAAGCTCTTTTGTGTAAAGAGAATGGCAGGATCACATCTGGAACGGACTTTCCTGGTAGAAAACCATGGCCCCCTAACACTCTCTCCCCAAGACTTCTTTTCCTTCCCAGGAAATCTTTTTTTTTTTTTTTTTTTTTCCTTGTAGTGGGTATCTGATACTGTGTTTTTGTCTTAAGTGGTTTTTGGAGAAGTGATTGCCTTAAGTCATTTTATCCCCTCCAGCCCCATGCCTTAGGACTTAATTTTTAGGTTTTACTATTTTAAAATAGTCATGCTGGACGAAGCCATGTTTCTATCATGTTGCTCAAGAGATCCAAACTAATATGACAGCTGTTTTGCAGGCAATGCCCTATTTTCAGGATTTAGAAAAAGATTTTCACCAAACCACTTTTCTTTTTTCTACTGATAAGGATTTAAACGTGTGAGTTTTATATGTCTCCTTGTGCCAGTTGTCAGAACTTCCTAGTTGCTCAAGCACATTCACTTTACTTTCCTGGCTTCAACTCTCAAAGGCAGAATGAAGGAAAAGAAAAAAAGGCCACTGCCATGCACTGAAAATCTGGGACAAATACCTAGAAATCTAGGTGACCAGAAGGTACAGATAATTAGACACAAGCTCTCTGGCTCTGCTGTGGGGAAGTCTGGCCCTGGTGAGAGCAGAGCTGTCCCAGAGGACAAGTTCCTTCTTGCTGAGGAGCACTGGGTATCACCGGAGCTTTAATCGGCTTTAAGCACAGCTCTGATTATAAGCCAACCAGATTCCAAAAGTAGAAAGCAAGAAATTAACATATGCCAGGCTCAACAATAGGTTCCTAATGTTCCCATTTTACGGATGAGGAAAGGGAGTTCTAAAGAGAACAGATAACTTTCTTGAAGTCATATGGTAGTGAGTGTCAGAGCCAGGATGTGATCCCAGTCCAGCCTTTCTCTTTACACAAAAAAGCTTACATAATCAAGGTCCAAGTGGGATAGAAACTGTGTAGGGCCCACTAATAACAGTTGTCAAGGCTGGATTAGCCTCAAGTGAATCTAGCAGGCTGTGAGCTCTCTCTGACATTACGGGAGAAGGTAAACTCTGAGGTTGTTGAAAACTGATGACTGATTGGGATGTTTATCTGCAATTTTTATATTAAAGAAAGCATAGGTTATAAGATGTAGTGTATGAGAATGAGAATTGTTTGTGTGTGTGTGTGTGCATGTGATGGGTATCTGATACTGTGTGGCTGTCTTAAGTGGTTTTTGGAGAATCGATTGCCTTTAGTAAGCCAAGCCCTAACTTGTATTTCTTATTTATAGAATCCATGAACATAAGAACATTAACAATAACACTAAGGCAAGTACACATTTCAAAGCACATATTGAAGGAAATAAAAATTTTCTGATAAAATATTAATTCTACATTAATTTTCCATTACTTTTGATTCCTCCCGGCATTAAAACAGCAGCAGGGAGAAACAATTTCAAAAGCTAGAGAAAAACATGGTGTACTTTTTGGGGGTCTATTTCTGGGTTTAACTCCTTATTCTAGGTGTTGTTAAAAATAAAAGGCAAAATCAGATTTTTATTACCTTATACTAGTCATTTATTTATTCAGTCAATAGATATTTTCTAAATGCCTACCACATGCCCAGTATTGCTATCGGTGCAGGGGATACCAGAGTGAAGAAAAAACTCTGTATCTAGATCCAAGTGGACAGTTGCCTGTGAATACACATTTCTTTTCTCCAGTTCACACTCGATTTCTTTCCCAAACGACTTGCATGGCAGGGAAGGCAACTCTGCCCTGTCTTCTTTGGAACGCTCCCCTCCTGCTCTCTCTGGGACCTGGCCCCAGCAGCTATCCCACTTCCCTCCCAGACACTCATCTCTCTCTGCAGATCCATTTCCGCTGGCTGCTGTCCTTCCCCATATAGGCACATCACCATCTTTTTCTGGATGTCCAGTTGCTCTGTAGTTTTTATCTTTTCCTCTTCACAGCCAGGCTGTGAGGATCAGTCTACAGCCACAGCCTCTGGTATCTTGCTCCATTCATTCCTCAAGCTGAAGCAATACTGACAGCCCTCTTCACATGATCACCAAAGCTAAATTACGTGGCTGCTTTTGACTTCTTACCTTAGTAAACCTCTCTGCAGCATCTGGCATTGTTAACAACTCTGTCCTTGAATTCTCTCCTCTCGATTTATCTGGCTTTTTTCTCTCCTGCCTCTCTGGCCTTCCTTCTGTCTTTTTATGGACTCGTCTTGTTCTTTTGGTCCCTCAAAGTTGGTGTATCTGAGGGTTTAGTCCTTGGCTCTGTTATTTTCACATTCTACACGTGCCACCCCTTGGTTGTCATCACCCTCTTTACTTTCCTGCCAAACTTCTTGAAAAGAGTGGCATTCAGCCACTGTCTCCAACTCTTCAACATCCATTCAACACCTCCACTCCCTGCAATCTGGTTTCTGTTCCCCAAACACCATCAAAATTGCTCAAAAATACATTCCCTGTTTTTGAACCCCGCAGACACATTTTAGTCCTCATCTTACTCAGTGCAGAATCTGACACTCCCTCCTTCTTTTGGTGCTCTTGATTGCCATCCCTTTGCCCCTCAGGCCTCCTTCTCAGACTCCTTCATGAGCTTCTGAATCTACTCTCATGTCTCAAATGTTGTGCCCCCAGGACTTTGCTGTAGTGTCTCTTCTCATCGCTCCACATTTGCCCTGAATGATTTCACCCACTGTTCTGGCTTTAAAAATCATCTCTATGCTAATGACTTCCAAACCTACATCTCAAATCTGGATTAATCTCTTGAACTCCAGAGCCATATAAACACTTGCTGATCTGATGAGGATGTACCAAAAGTGCCCACAACTCAGCCCGTCTCAAACATAACTCACATTTCTGTCCCCAGACTGTTCTTCCTCCTGTGATTCCTCCCTTGGTGAATGGGACCACTCGTGACTTAGTTGCTCAGGTCTGAACCCTGAGTGTCTGACATGTAGAGGTCACACTTCCCTCTTAGAAAGGGAACTGACTCAGCTTTCAAGACATACCACACTCTTCTGATTCTCCTCTCACCACATTGGCCCCTCCTTCTCAGCCTATTATCCCCTAGTCTCTGAATGTTGGTGTGCCCCGTAGCTCAGTTTTCAGTTTTCTTCTCCTTTTTATTTATACTCACCCCAATCAGACCATGGCCTTCAGCATCATCTATCTGAGAATGACATCCAAATACATAATTCCAGTTCCTACCTCTCTGTCGGACTCCAGATGCAAGTACATGACCACCTATCCCAAGCTCTGCCTGGATGTCTGACAGGAACCCCAAATCTATATGAACCCCACAGAACTCTCACTTTCTGACTCACATCTCCTCTTCTCCAGTGCTCTTCGTATCACCACAGGGTACAACCATTCCCCCAGTGGCTCAGGCCACTAAAAAATCATTCTCAACTCTTCTTTTTCTTTCCAACTTCTCCCCTCCCCCATATAAAAACTCAGAAAATCCCATTGACTTTATCTCCTAAATGCATCCAACCACCTCTAGCCACGTCCACAGTTAGCTTCAGGTTCCCAGCATTGCTTGGCTAGTGGCCCCCTGACTGTCTAGCCACATGCACTTCTGCTCCTTAACAGGCAATTTCCCACAAGCAGCCACGGTGGCCTAAAAATACAAGTTAGATCATATTGATACCCTGCCCTGAACAGTCTAATGATTTTCCTAAGAGCCAATCCAAATGCCTTTCCTTGCCTTCCACAGCCTTATATAATTTGTCACCATCTTTAATTTAATCTCTTACTACGAGTAACTTCATTCACTCTTTCCATTTCGTAAACATGCCATACTCAAGGTCTTATACTGTCCCTTATACTGTCCTCTTTGCTTAGGACTCTCTACCCCATATTTTTGCATATTTCACTCCCTCATATTGTACTGGGAGAGTCAGAAAATGAAAACCAAGTCAGAACAGTCTTCTTCATGCTATATATCTAGTGCCCATGGGAAAGTGTACATAATATATGCTCAATAAATATTTGCTAAGCACCTAAGTGAATAGAACATGGACTGGTCACCAAAAAAATGAAATTAAGATGAAAATCAAAAGATTCCTTGAAGTGAATGACAATGGGACACAAGCTATCAAAATCTATGGGATTTGGAAAAAGTAGTCCTAAGGGGAAAATTCATAGCCTTAAATACTCACATCAAAAAGTTAGAAAAATACAAAATTAACAACCTAATATCACATCTCAAAGAACTAGAAAAGGAATAGCAAACCAAATCCAAAGCCAGCAGAAGAAAACAAATAACAAAGATCAAATCAGAACTAAATGTGATGGAAAAAAAAACAAACAAAATACAAAAGATCAGTGAAACAAAAAGTTGGTTTTTTGAAAAAAATAAACAAAATTAATAGACCTCTTGCTAGATTAATCAGGTATAGAAGACAAAAGACCCAAATAAGCTCAATCAGAAATGGAAAAGGAGATATTAAACTGATAGCACAGAAATACAAAACATCAACCATGAATACTATGACAATCTCTATGTACATAAACTAGAAAGTGTAGAGGAAGCGGACAAATTCCTGGAAACACACAAGCTCCCAAGACTCAATCAGGAAGAAATAGAACTTCTGAACAGACCAATAACAAGCAGCGAGATTGAAGTAGTAATAAAAAGTCTTCCAACAAAAAAATGTTCTGGACTGGATGGATTTACAGCCAAATTCTACCAGACCTACAAGGAAGAACTGGCACTCATACTGCAGAAATTATTCCATAATATTGAGAAGGAAGGAATCCTCTCCAACTCATTCTATGAAGCCAGTATCACCTTGATACCAAAGCCAGGAAAGGACACAACAAAAAGAGAAAACTACAGACCAGTATCCCTTATGAATATAGATGCAAAAATCCTCAATAAAATACTAGCAAACAGAATTGAATAGCACATCAAAAAAAAAAATCCACTATGGGCTTTATCCCAGGGAGGCAAGGATGGTTCAACATACGTAAATCAATAAATGTGATTTCACCACATAAACAGAAACAAAAACAAAGTCCATATGATCATCTCAATAGATGCGGAAAAAGCACTGGACAAAATCCAGCACCCTTTCATGATAAAAACCTTCAACACACTAGGATAGAAGGAACATATCTCAAAATTATAAAAGCCATATATGACAAACCCATTCCCAACATCATACTGAATGAGGAAAAGTTGAAAGCATTCTGTCTAAGAACTGGAACAAGACAAGAATGTCTACTGTCACCACTTCTATTCAACATAATGCTAGAAGTCCTAGCCAGAGCATTCAGGCAAGAGAAAAAAATAAACAGTATCTAAATCAGGAAAGAGAAGGTTAAACTATCACTTTTTGCTAGTGCTATGATCTTGTATCTAGAAAACTCCAAACATTCCACCAACAGATTCCTGGAATTGATAATTAAATTTAGCAAAGTCTCAGGTTATAAAATCAATGTACACAAATCAGTAGCATTTCTGTATACCAATAACAGTCACAATAGCTACAAAGAAAATAAAATAGCCATGAATATACTTAACCAAGGAGGTGAAAGATCTTTACTAAGAGAACTACAAAACACTGAGGAAAGAAATTGCAGATGCTCATGGATTGGTAAAATCAACATTGTTAAAATCAACACTGTTACCCAAAATGATTTACAGATTCATGCAATCTCCTTCAAAATACCAAAGGTATATTTCACAGATCTAGAAAACATAATTCTATGCTTTGTTTGGAACCAGAAAAGAGCCCAAAGAGCCAAAGGAATCCTAAGTAAAAAGAGCAAAGCTGCAGGCATCACATTATCAGACTTTAAATTATAAATACAAGGCTACAGTAACCCAAAGAGCTTGCTACTGGTACATAAATAGAGACATAGACCAATGGAACGGAAATAGAGAACCCAGATTTAAAACCACATACCTACAGCCTACTGATCTTTGACAAAGCAGACAACAACATACCCTGGGGAAAAGAAGCCCTATAAATCGGACAGCCACATACAAAAGAATGACATAGGACGCTTATGTCTCACTACTCACAAAAATTAATTAAAGATGGATAAAAGACTTAATGTAAGACATGAAACCATAAGAATGCTAGAAGAAAATATTGGAAAAACTCTTATAGACATCTGCCTAGGCAAAGTATTTATGACCAAGACCCCAATGGCAATTATAGCAACAACAAAAATAAATAAATGGGACTTGATTAAATTAAAAAGCTTCTACACAATGAGGAAATAATCAACAGAGCATATAGACAATGATAACATTCATAATCTACACATCCAATAAAGGGCTACTACTACCCAGAATCTATAAAAAGCACAAACAAGTCAGCAAGAAAAAACAAACAACTTCATTAAAAAGTGGACAAAAGATATGAACAGAAGTTTTTCAAAAGAAGATAGACAAATGGCCAACAAACTTGTGAAAAAATGTCAACATCTCTAATCATCAGGGAAATGCAAATTAAAACCACAATGAGATATGACCTTATTCCTGTTAGAATGGTTTTTATTAAAAAGTCCCAAAACAATAGATGCTGGTGTGGATGCAGAGAGAAAGGAACACTTAAACGCTGTTGATGGGACTGCAAATTAGTACAACCCCTATAGAAAACAGTGTGGAGATTCCTCAATGAACTAAAAGTAGGCTGACGATTTGATCCAGCAATCCCACTACTGTGTATCTACTAAAAGGAAAAGAAGTAATTTTATCAAAAAGAAACCTGCACTTGAATGTTTATTGCTGCACAATTCACAGTTAGAAAGATCTGGAATCAACCCAAGTGCCCATCAATTCATGAGTGGGTTAACAAAATATGGTATATCTATACCATGGAGTATAACTCAGCAATAAAAGAATGAATTAATGCCTTTTGCAGCAATTTGGAAGGAATTGGAGACCATTATCCTATGCGAAGTATCTCAAGAACGGAAAAACAAATACCACATGTACTCTCTAATAAATTGGAACTAATTAATGGGCACAAAAGAGCACAAAGGGAAGTAAAAGTCATTGAAAATCAAGCAGGGGGATTGGGGAGGAGGAGATGGGCAAACACCTACCTGATGGGTACAATGAACACTATTCAGGTAATGGATGCAGTTACAGCCCTCACTCAAGCCATGTAACAAAAACATTTTTACCCCCTTAATATTTTGAAATTTTAAAAAAAGAAAAAAATATTAATGGAGTATTTACTATATGTAGTCACTATCCCAGGATATAAAAAATCCAGGTAATCAAAAAATTCCCTGCCTTTATGGAGTGTGTAATGTTGTATAGAGAAAGACAGAGAATTAAGTAAAATATAAAGGATGTCAATAATGATAAGAACTACGGAAAAAAAACAAAGCCTGGGAGAGGGAAGGGAATGTGGAATGGGGCAGGAGGTTGCCATCTGAAACAGGGTGGTCAGGGAAAAGTTCACTGAAAGGTGACAGCTGAGCAAAGTCCTGAGGTACTTATTGCATTGTCTGGCAGATAGTAAATGTTGAATGAATAAATAACAAATGAAGCAATGAATAATTTCTGTTTGTCTGAACCACTTGGGGGAGATCTGCTGTCAGTTAACTGTACTGCATGAAACTGCTTACTGAGGTGGTTTCTGCCATGAGGAATCAAAGGGAAGTGGCCTGTGCAGTTGCTAGTTCCTGTTGTCATTCTCTGGCCCCGATGGGGTCACAGCTCCTAAACTCCTCACAGAGTCCCCTACTTAATGGCCTCAGAAAATGCCCAGTCATGCTCTGTCTTCCTGTTCAAAGGCTCTTGAATTAGAAATGGCCCCAACTCAGAAGGTATAAACAAGAGGGAAGAAAGGAAAAAGAGGGATGAAAATAACTCCTGCTATTTTCGCAGATGCTGGTGTTTCTGTGAATTCTCATTGAATCTTAAAAAGTTTCACAGGCTTTAAAACTGTACGCTTCAGTCTTAATGCAGCTTACAGGCTTTCACTGATTTATGAGCAAACGTGTCTCCTCACGTGCATTGCCAATGGGAGCAGGCTATGTTCTTTTTTTTCCTTTTTCTCTTTTAAGCACAAGGACACTCTTCTACTTCAACCATTTATTACAGGTGAATTTTGTGTAGAGGTAGACTCAAAGTGAGTACTTCTGTCAATGGAACCAGTCAAAGCATAGAAGCATTTTCATTAGCATTTATTCATAGCAGACAGCACCAAAGTACTCCTAAGAGCCCATCTAGGCAGTACTGGGAGAATCCACATTTTAGTAACCACAAAGAAGGAACAGCTCCCAGGCAGGATCCTTTTCTCGAACAATGGAAACACGAGCACAGATGGGCAAAAGAGACCTGCTCTTGTACCTGTGTTTCTGGATCCTTTTGGAGAAGGCCCTCAGATGGTGAGTGCCTCGAAACCTGCCTGGGAGCAGGGGGCTGTATCTTTGTCCATTTTGGCTGCTGTAACAAAATACCATGGACTGAGTGACTTATAAACAACAGAAATTCATTTCTCACAGTTTTGAAGGCTGCAAGTCAAAAATCAAAGTGCCAGCAGATTGGGTGTCTGATGAGGGCCTCCTAGTTCACAGATGACTGTCATTTCTCTGTGCCCTCACATGTTAGGAAAGGCAAGGGAGGTCAAAGGGGTCCCTTTTATAAGGGCACTAATCCCATTTGTGAGGGCTCCACTTTCATGATCTAGTCCTCCTAAAAGGCCCCTCCTCCAAAAAGCATCACATTGGGGATTAGGATTTCAACATACGAATTTTGAAGGGACATAAACATTCAATCTATAACAGGTGGGGAGGATTTAAATATTGTCTCCAATTGTATTAATTTTCTATTGCTGTTATTATAAATAATCACAAATCTAGTGGCTTAAAATGGCACAAATTTATCTTATAGTTCTGGAGCTCAGAAGTCCTAAAATCAAAGAGTTGACAGGGCTGTGTTCCTTCTGTAGACTATAAGAGAGAATTCTTTTCTTGCTTTTCTCAGCTTCTAGGGGCTGCCTGCTTTCCTTGGCTTGTGGCCTCTTCCTCCAGCCAACAGTGTGGCATTTTCAAATCTCTCTCTGACTCTGACCTCTACTTCTACTGTCACATCTCCTCCTACTGTGACTCCTGCCTTTTTCTTCAAAGGACTTTGTGATTACATTGGGATTACCCAGATAATTCAGGATAATATCACTATCTCCACATCATTAATTTAACTACAACTGCACAGTCCCTTTTGCCATGCAAAGTAACATATTTATATATTACAGGGATTAGAACATTGACGTTTTCGGAGGGTCATTATTCTGTGTACTATGCCAGCTATGTTCATGCATAATGAGAGGTGTACCTTGAAAATGAGTTTCTTTAAGGGAAGAAGAAAATTGCCACTTATTGAGCAGGATGTGCAGGTGTTTACATATCTTATCTTCTGTAATGCACTGGAATTCATTCATCTGAACATGGTTTTCATTCAAGATAGTCATTCTGGAAGGTTATGGTTGTATTTTAATGAAGTTCTCTTCACTCAAAAACATTTGAACTCTTTCAAATTGCCTCTGAGCACTCACTGAAATATCCTTAATGGAAGCAATTGCTCGTTCTTTGAAGGGTAGGTTTTACTATTTGGAAAGAACAAAAATACTGGATTAAGCTAGATAATACTTTCTGGATCCAAAGGAAGCATAAATTATGAAGAAAATTGCATGACTTAAAATTGGTTCTGAAGGAGATTTCAAAAGAGAAATTTTAAAATATTTTGAACAATGGTAACCACATTAGAATAAGTGTTTTCTATTAAAAGATAAGAACTTTGAAGGATAATAAGGATTTAGATGTATAAATTTTGCTATGTTTATCAAATTACTTTATGTCTTATATAGTAAAAAATTGCTGTGACTTTCAGGACCTTTTTATTTAAAAAGTGAAGAGAATTCTCATATAGGAAATGTTTCTAATGAAACCATTTGGGAATTGTCTATTTCTTCATTCTCACATTATATTAACTGATTATGGAAGCTTTTGTTACAAACTAGCTTTTTTTGAAGTTCATTATCTTTTCATATTGTGCCCTCTAATTAAATCCTTTATAGTATATAGTATAATTTTTAAAAATGAACAAAAGTGAGATTATCGGTTTAAAAAAATCTTCAAATCTTGCATTCAACACAGAATATTTTTGACTTTCTCTTTCATCTTGTTAAGAATCTTTAATGTATCAGGAACCAGAGAGTAACTGCCTGGAGAAAACCATGAGAAATTATCAATGATGCTATTTATAGAATTTTGCTTGGAGATAGGCAGGGGAGATGACTTGGAATAAAAACATGATTCAAAATTTCTATCAAAAGATTTCCTATATACAAAAGTTAAATCATTCAAAGGCCAAATAAATACATTCAGCCAATGAGCAAGATCTTAAAATGTGGCTAATTGGAACACTGATTTTTTATTTAATTAAAATTAGTTTCTCTCAAGGCTTATAATTTGGAAGTTTCCAAAGTAAAGAAAAATCTGAGCTTAAAAATTATTTGGCTATTAGAAAAATTTTGAGTTTTGAATGCTGTGCTTTCTCTTTCTCTATCTCTGCCTCTCCGTCTCCCTCCCTTCCTCCCTCTCTCTCTCTCTCTCTCTCACACACACACACATACACCCAGAGTACTCACTAAATTTATTTGAAATTCCTTACTTAATTGAATGAACAATTGATTAAAACTGTCCATTTTGTACTTTCATCCACCCACGATTCCACCACTTGTGTTCTGTAGAAGGCATTCATGTCTGGAGGTCTCAGGTTGCCAATGGTTAACAGATCCATCTGTCTGAGTATAAAGGAGGCCTGGATGAATCTAAGGCTGGACCTCCTGTGTCTTTCTGTTTGCCTATCCACCCTTCTCCACCAAACGTGCCAGGCTAGGTAATTTAGACACTAGTTCTGAGAATTTAGATACGAAACTTTGTGGTATAATGCTGGACTACAAGAGTATTTCACTTTTCACAAACTCAGTGCATGGAAAGAATACATATGGAAAGAAATACGAGTTATTATTCATAGTATAAAATGATTTTTCTATTTATAAGAACTACTCTAGTATATTCCCCAGTGTGTTGAAAGTATATATTCACTGCAGATGAGCCAGTACCATGGGAGAAAACGTTGTTGATTTCACATGTGACATGTGAAACCATCCCAGGGCTTTAAGGTTACCACATTTGCTTCAACAATTCCCCCTGATATTTCCACTCCAAAATAGAGTGGGTTGGAAGAATTTTGTTCATATCTAGCAGCAACCTCATTAATTTTTATGAGATTTCACCTCTATTAACTGGCAAATGGTCTTACTTGAGGTAGCACAGTGATGAATCAGTGGCAAAGATAACTAGAATGTGGGTTTCCTAACCTTCTCTTGTGTCTCATACAAGGTCTTTCACCTAGATCACTTTGCATGCAACCATGAAATTTATCGCTCTTCTTAAATTTATCGTGCGAGTGTATGATTATATGAGTGTATGATGGGATGGTTAGGCAAAATGTATCTTCTTTATTTTTTTTTAAATTTGATCAATGGAAAGAACACATGAAGTGGAAAATATGCAAGTAAAAGGAGTTGGCATTTATTGAGAGTATTGACTATGCGTTGGAGGCATTGCTAAGACAGCGAGTGTCCCAGCTTGGCCGTCTGACTGTCCTGTGAATCTTAGCCAAGCCTGAGAATGCTGGAAGACCAGTGAGGTCACTGTTGAAAATCTGTTTGTAGGAAGGACAGAGGAACTTCACTGGGGAAAAAGAGGCTGCATTAGGAGCTCGTGGCAGGATAAGAATAATAGAATGTTTTACTGTTGGTTGTGTTATTTTTGCCTTAGGGCTGGTGGATAAACATGGACCATCAAATGCAATGTTAGGTTTGCATACCATGGTCACACCAGGGGGAAGGTTTTTTATTCTCACTTATAGGTGGGAAAACTGATGCTCAGAGACAGAGAGAGAGAAAACAAACATGTAAGGGCATCTCACTTATTTATAACCAATGTGCGTCATTGGAGCTGAAAATCACCAGGGAACCAAGTGGCCAGCTTTACTGTCAGATTCATGTTGTCAATAACACCTAGGTTTACAGACCTTGCTCAAATGTCACCTCTGGAGTCTTCCCTGTCATGGGTAGAGTCAGTTTATAGCTCCATTTTACTGTCTTTCACACTGCATTGTAATTTCTTTACAGATCTGTCTTCCAGCAAAATAGGAAGAAAATTTTGGAAAATTAGTTTCCCCCCTTAAATCATGCCTCACATAGCCATCTGCCTGTAAAACTGAGCCATGAGGAAAAAGAAAACAGGTTTTTTATAGAACAGAGAGGTCACTGATCAATTTTAAAACACAGAGCTGATTTTCTTGACACCTTTAGCAAGGAAGCATCTAGGAAGTCAGGTTCATGGAGAAATAAGGAATTCTAAATTCCACAATTCTCTTCCAACATATCAAGAATCCATACTGCCAGCTATCTCAAAGTTTCTTCCAGAATGTTGAAAGTTGCCCCTTCCTCCCTCAAGGCTGAGCCAGGAGGCCTGGTGTCCCTGGAAGGAGGCTGGGAGACAGGGAAGTCCTGCTGGAGAGGAAGAGGGGGGAAGCACTTGTCCCTCCCATCTGCAGAGCATAGGAAGAGGAAAAGAAACTGACAGAGAATAAGTAAGTGTTGACTCACATGTGCCCAGAGGTGCCCTCTCTGGATTGAAGTCTCAGAGGGTAAGAAAGAATGTCAAACATTTTAAGGGGCAACTGAAAACAAGGTATTGGTTTCCTTTTGGGACAGCAGCCCCACACCAAGCTGAAGAGGCTAAGTCAGAGAACAAGCAGAGGTGAAGTGTGGTTAGCAGAGCACTGAAGCTTCTAGAATCCTCCCCAGTTCCTGTATTGCTGGAAGTTGTCCAGAAATCTGAGCACTCTGCAGAGGGGTGCAGGCTGGCTTCCCTGGGGCAGTAAGTAGGGGTGGTGACTGAAGACCAAATGCATTCCCAGCCAGACATCTGGAGGTCCACAGCATCAACGAGAATCAAGGATGTGTGCGGGCAGCCCGCGATTGCTGGGTGGAGAGAGCAGCAGAGGCCAGCAGCACACCACGTCCAATGCAGCAAGTGCACGGCCAACTACTGGCCAGCTGCCCCATGGGGACATTAGCCACAGGACCACCATGAGGCCACAAGATCACACAAAGCCCCTAGAGAGCCACATGTCATCTCAGAAATGAGTATGGAAATGGGAAGTCTGAGAGGCTGAGCATTTGTCCAAAAGCAACTGAATTATCCAAAGAGTTTTTATACTGGAAGAGACTAGCAAGTTTTACATTTAATCAGTCTTCTCCCTCCACTCACTGTTACTTAGCCAGCTGGAGGGTGTTTAGGGGAAGGTTCACTATGATGATTACATCAACTATAGGATATAAAGAAGGTACAGTTGCTTTGGACGTGGAAGCATAGCATGAAGGAATCTACATTCAGTCTCACCTGCAACACTTGTGCTTCTTCAGAGCTGGTATAATTGTTTCATCATCTTTATATTCCCAGGCCACAGTAGAATACTTAAAATGTGTTTAGCATTTTGTACCTGTATCCTGTATGAATAAATGTACTTACTGATGATAAAACTACTAGAGGTCACTTGTATCATCTTGCTCAATAACTATGGCCTTTACAGATTCATTCATTAACTTATTTATTCAAATATTGGATACATTTTTAGCATCTATCATGTACATGATACTGTGAAAGAAACAAAGATGAATCATTTCTGCATTTATTAAAACATTAGGGATTTATTCAGTGCTTATTATGTCCCATGTACACAGGTCCCACCTTCAAGGATCTTATGCACTTGAAGGGGAGAGGAAATCTGTAAATAAACAACCATTGCATTAAGTAGAAAGTGACAGTTACCATAATGAAGATGAAGATGAAGATATGAAGAAAGAATTTAGACAGAATCAAATACGTATTTTCCTATCCTATCCTCCAAGCGCGGCTGTTACAGAATGTAGTGGAAGGAATGGGAGAGAGATACCCCCTTGCTGTCCAATGACTTTGCCTGATGGCACCTGAGTGGCAGCTCAGGGACTCAGAGTCAGTGGAGGTAGAATGTGAAAGCTCTCTAGAGAATACATTTTAAGACAGAGATAGGGATGGGTACAGTAATGGAACTAAGGAGAAATCAATGACAGTTCTAGTGTGCGCCTCTGATGGTGTGCAGGGGTTTAACCCCCTATCAGGACAAAAGGCTGACAGAAACTGAGCAGCACCCATTCAAGTATTTAGATTTGAACTGCTATGTATTTAAGTTATTTTTCACAATCTTGGGAATAGGAAGTCTGGACCTAAGATATCTGAAAGAGATTTGAAATATCATCTTCCCTTTGTAGGTAAGAATTTTGTTTGCTTTTAAAAGCTTCGCCTTTAAATGTAATTTAAAAATATCTCTTGAATAGTCATTAAATGTCCGCAGGCCTGTATCAGGGACAGGTGAAAACAGCAAAGATAAAGAAGAAAATACAGCCTTAAAAGCTGAGCTCATAATCATAAACTCAAGCTCGTGGCACCTGTTTCTAAAACACGCTAAGAAGCATGCTTTCTCTCTGGCTCATTCACAGAGGTGGAAATTCCAGTTGGCTTTTTATCATCACACTAACTATATCATATTCTAAGTGTTAATGTAGCCGTCTGTTGCCCCACAGCAGGACTCAGGTCTGATCAGGAGTTGTAGCCCCAGCATTTGGCCGGGGCATTTCTTAATCAATAAAGAAATATGTATGCTAACTCTATTCATACTGCTTAAACTTTAGAGACACATGAAAAGGTACGAACTACCTGGCCTTTCCCTATATCTGATACAACTGAATTCCTAGCCCACAGGAAATTCAGAAAAAGTGGATCCAGAAGTGCCTGAGAGTTATGTAAAGTGATGAGATGAGATGAGATGAGATGTGTATGTTTTAAATGCTTTATAAAATTAGTCTCAAGGTTGGATATCACATTGCATGTTGGCGTTTGTTCTGTATTAACCTCTACTAACATGTCCAAGTCAGAGGAGTGGGGCAGAAATAAAAATAAGCTGAATTGGAGGGACTACTTTCTTGTCCTTCACAACTGATGGAAATTGCTTAAAGCAGCAATCCTCAACGTTTTTAGCACCAGGAACTGGTTTGATTGAAGACAATTTTTCCACGGAAGGGGGTGGGCGGTAGGGGTGGTGATGGGGATGGTTTCAGGATGATTCATTACATATTTTGTGCACTTTATTTCTATTATTATTACATGTAATATATAATGAAATAATTATACAACTCATAATAATGCAGAATCAATGAAAGCCCTGAGCTTGTTTTCCTGCAACTAGATGGTCCCATCTGGGCGTGATGGGAGACAGTGGCACCTGAAGCATGTTGCTTATGTCTGGTCTACCCCGTAATCTCATTTTGGTTGCTGTCACTAAAGAAAACTCTGCTTCACCAAGATAGGATGTTGGAAATGGAAGTAGGCCTTTCTATGCTTTTGTGGCAATCTCAGGATATTCTGCCTTGACTTTAATCCAAATGATATGGAGATTTGAAGTTGTCTCAAACATATTTTTAAGGCCACTGTCATTTGTGATCTCAAGCAGTTGATCCTCTTCTAGCACAAAGTCGATTCACTCGACTTATTCATAAATGGGTCATGGATCCATCCCTTCCCAGTTCAGGGGTCTTTTGTGAGTGGGAAGTAATGCTCGAACTCTTTTGAAAGCTGAGACAGGTGATCGTGCACCAGCTGGGAGAAAAAAATGCCCTGTTTCAATTTCTTTCAAAATCTCTGCTAATGTTTGAAATATGTCAAAAATCCCAATGTTCACTCATTGCCTCCATAATTCCAGTTTGGCTTTCAATGCAGCCACTTTATCTGCCAACTCGAGCACAATTGTCATTTTCCCCTGAAGTGATAGATTGAGTTCATTGAGCAGGTTGAATATGCTACACAAGTAAGCAAGTTTTGCAACCCACTCTGTGTCACTAAAATGTGCTGCCAGTGGTGATTGTCATTCTAAAAGAAATCCGAGTGGCTCTCAGAACTCAAAAACTGTGGCCAGTGATCTACCTTTAGAAAGCCATCTCACTTTTGGGTATAAGAGAAGACATGTGTGCTCTGCGTCCATCTCCTCACAGAGCTGCACAAATAGATGTGAGTTAAGGTCATGTACTTTAATGTGGTTGATAATTTTAATCACATCCTGCAAAATGTTGTTTGGTTCAGGTGACAGTTTTTGGCAAGCCAGCATTTCTCTGTGGATGACACAGTGCATAGACTCAGATTCAGAAGCAACCTCCTTGACCTGAGTAGTGAAACCAGAAAGCCGTCCAATCATGGCAGCCACTCCATCCATGCATATACTGACACAAAATGACCAATTCAATTTTCCTGATATGTAATCATTCAAAAACTTGAATAGTTCTGCTGCTGTGATGTTGGTTGGCAATAAAAGTGCACATAACATATCCTCATGCACAGGCTCCTGAAAACATATTGCACAAAAATAAGCATTGTTGTCTTGTTGTCAACATCGGTAGACTTGTCAACCTGGACTGTATACCACAATGACTCATTAATCCTAACAATTGTGCCTTAAGATCCTCTACTATTTCATCGATTCATCTTGTTATGGTGCTAGCCATAAGAGGGACACATGCCACATTTTGACCTGCAGCCTCTCCTAAAAGTTCATGGCAAATGTCTTCAGCAGCAGGCAGGACCAGCTCTTCACCAATAGTAAAGGGCTTTAGCAATAGTAAACTGCTTTAGCAATGTGGTTAGTCACTAAGAATGATGCTTTCAGTGCAGACACATTTGATGAAGTGGTGGCCTTGATAATTGCTTCTGTTCTTTATGTTCACGTTTTTTCTTTCGAAAATTTCCAGAGGCTTGCCTTTTAATGCAGGGTGCTTGGTCTCCATGTGGTGAAGCAGTTTTGAAGGTTTCATGGCTTCATTGGATAGCCGGTTGCCACATATTATATGAAGCAGGCTTGGAGAATGTGAATCACCTGTTGCAAGGAGCCCATAATTTAAGTAGGACTCTTGGCATTTTCTTTTAAATGTATCTTTCATTTTGTTGACAGTCTTAGAGTCTTCTGCTGTCTCATTGTTGGGTCTTTCCCCCTTTTCCAAGAAGCTCTCCAGTGATATTTGTATTTTTACTCAGTTTTGCTAGGGGTAGCTTGTGGGCTTACCCAAACTGTGACTGAGACAAGTGCACAGTGCGGAAAAGAGGTGCCGATGGAAGTGGTAAATAAAATAACAGGAGGGCCACACATGGGCTAAAGTAAGTGTCAGATTCTGACTTAAAGCCTGTCACCAGACGCAGCTGTACAACTGAAGTACATCAACTCACTTGCCACTATAAAGCCTGCCACTAGATGCAGCTTAATTGTCACTTGCCAGTTACTGTTAGGGATTTGATATGAGCCTGTAAGCAATTGATTTATTATGGTCTCTGTGTAGTCAAACCTCTCTGCTAATGATAATAAATATTTGCAGCCACTCCCCAGCTCTACTCTAGCATCACTGCCTCAGCTCCACCTCAGATCATCAGGCATTGGAATCTCATAAGGAGCACACAACCTAGATCCCTCACACATGCAGTTTACAGTAGGGTTCATGCTCCTATGAGAATCTAATGCCATTGCTCATCTGACAGGAGGCGGAGCTCAGGCAGTGACATGAGTGATGGGGAGCAGCTGAAAATACAGATGAAGCTTTGTTCACTTGTCTGCTGCTCACCTCCTGCTGTGAAGCCCTGTTCCCAATAGCCTGGGTTTGGGGACCACAGGCTTAAAGAATGTGAAGAAGAGCTATGAAACATGCACAGTGTGAAAGAGGGCATTTGGTGTCAGAGGTACAGACTCCTTAGTGTGGTTAGCAAGGGTACTGGAAATTGTTCCCAAGGTGAGTTAACTTTAATTACCAAACTACCGTGTTTGAAGAGATATACTTTCTTATTTCTCAGAAGCACTAGTTTAATCTGTTTGCATTTCATGGCTGAAAAAAGATGAATAATCTTTGAGCTAAAAGTCATAAAGCTGGCATTTCTACTGTAATGGTTCATATAGCATAGTCATAAAAATAGCATAGCTTTTAAAATGTATCCAAATATCATTGCTAATCTGTCTCAAAGTCAAAGGCACAACTTCTTCATTCTCCACAAGTCAAGAGATGCAAACCCACAAATATGTCTTTAGAATAAAATCCTTATAGATCATACATGATAGTGTTACCATATCTTTTTACTTCTAATAAAGAAAGCAGCTGGGTTTCTTCACTTCACTGTCTTTCTTTCATCATCTTTTTCATGTATAAATGTTGTCTTTTTGCCACTGTCAACTCTCTTTAGCTTTCAATTATAAAGGCAAAGTTAAAAAATATTTTTCCCAAAAGATTTTCAACATTACTAGCCATTATGGAAATGCAATTAAAACCACAATGAAATATTACTGCATGCCTTTTAGAATGGCCATAATAAGAAATAATGATAATACCAAATGCTGGTGAGGATGGGGAACCAAAGGATTTCTCATACATCGCTGGTAGGAATGTAAAATGGTACAACTACTCTGAAAATTAGTTTGAAAGTTTCTAAAACTAAAGATGCTCTTACCATGTGACCCAGCAATTGCACTTTTGAGCATTTATCCCAGAGAAATGAATACTTTTGTTGACACAAAAACCTGCACATGAATGTTCATAACAGCTTTATTTGTAAAAATCTAAAGCCGGAAACAACATAAAAGGTCTTTAACAGGTAAACGGTTAAACAAGTTCTGTTTTATCCATACCATGGAATATTATTCAGCAAAAAAAGGGATATTAATACATGCAACAATTTAGATGGACTTAGGGACGTTATGCTTAGTGAAAGAGGCCAATCTCAAAAGCTTAAATACTGTATGATTCCATTTTATGTAACATTTCCCATCTGACAAAATTATATAGATGAAGAACAGATGAATGTTGGCCAGGTGACAGGGATGAGGGTAGTGAGCAGGGTGCAACTTCACGGGGGTAGTACATGGAGTTCCTTTGTGGTGCTGGGACAGTTGACTGCGGTGGTGGTCACATGAACCTATACGGGGGACCGAACTGCATAGACCCCTTCCCCCCTGCACACCTCTCACACAGAAGTGAAGGTAAAAATGGATGTAAATTGAATGAGGTCGATAGTCTCTAATCGTGCCAATGTCAATATTCTGGTTTTCATATTATTCTAAAGTCACATAAAATGTCACCTTTGGGGAAAGCTGTGTGAAGAGCTCAAAGGACTTTATATTATTAATAATAGATTTTTGCAATTTCCTGTGCATCGATCATCATTTCAGAAATATATTTTTCCTCTCCAGCTTCATTTATCAATTGTTTGTAACATTTAACCATAAATTTGGTGAATAAACTGAAAAGGCAAGAGGATGAAGCAAGGAGTAGCTCTTCATATCTTTTTGCTCTACATCTCTGTTTTTGAGAGAATTGGAAAACAAGAGTATTTGGTGCTCTGCCAATGATTAATGAAGTCTCCCTTGTTAAAACAAATGTGCTTGGGTCACATCCTATCCCTCATTTCCTCAGAAACGTTCAGGCTCTCGTTTACCTACAAAATTAAGTCATACTCTTCAATCCTGGCATTGAAGACCTTCTACAATATGGTCCAGCTGAACTGCTGGCTCTCTTCCTCTGCTCCGTTATGAGTACCCATTGCTTCAATCTGTTCTCCACACCACAGCCAGAATGATCTTTGAAACTCAGATTTGTCACATTGCCTTGCAGTTTATAAATCTGCAGTGGCTTCCCATGGCACTTAACCTAAAGACCCAACCCGTGGCCTGGCTGTCAAACTCTGTGGGGTCTGCCCCCTGCCCCCTTCTGTTCAGTCTCCTAGTCAAGCCACACAGCCTTGTTCAAAACCCCATCCCTCCCACGGTCAATCACACTGCAGAGTCTTGAGCGTGTTGTCTTCTTGGCCTGGATCTCTTTCTCTCCCAACTAATCTACTCCTCTTTTAGATCTCAGTTCCACCACCTGAATTGCAGGAAAACCTTCCCCACTCTTCCAGTTTAGATCAGGTTGTTTTGACAACGTTCTCATAGAACTGTGCTGATTTCTTTCAGAATGCTTATCCTTGATTATAATTATATATCCATTTGTTTTGGTTATTTGATTAAAGGCTGCCTTTCCCACTTGACTGAAAGCTCCTTGAGAATATGGACAGTATCTAATTTTTGCTCACAAGTATGTTCATCACCTAATACAGTGTCTTGAACACAGAAGTATTTGGTAATTATTTCAGTAATTGTATAAGTTGAACAAGAATACTTGTTCTCCAATCACATGCCTCGGGTTTTCTGCCCCCAGGCTTCTGTTATGCTGTTCATTCCATGCACAAAGCTATATCCACATTTCATCCTCTCCACATTTTGTTTAATCTCATAGACTCATCTAAATGGGCACTTTCTTGACTTTGCAAATAACCATCATCTCTGCCTCCTTGAAAATCATAGCACTTAGTTGTCTGTTCTCCTGACATCCTCGGTGTTACTATCCTTAAATTGTGCCTCTTATACCTTTACCAGTTCATTAGCTTCTGTAGGGCAAATTTGATTCATTTCTCTTTATATCACCTGCAGTAACTAGTACATTTCTCAGATGCTTAATAAATGCATCTTCTTTATTAATGTGAGTAAAACACATACTATGTGTTCAATTAAAATTTACAGAAACAAGGGAAAATCATTATAAGTCCTTGACAGTTCCACCAATGTGCTGAATTAAATTACTAAATGGCAGTACAGACATGGTTCTCAAAGCAAATGCCTTCTGTTCTGATCACTTATTATTATTTAATAGATTTATTTGCGGTAGGTGGCAAAATGGTTCTAGAACTGCTAGGTTCAAGTTACTTCTTTACTTCCCCCATTCTTTGTGCAGAAAATTGCAATGAAGACCAATTGATGTTTTGCTGAAATTATTTTTCTTACTACAGAATTAAAATAAACTTTTTCATAGAATGCATCATTAAATAGGGTGTCAAATAGCTAATTTGAGAGAAGCAGCAGGATGGATTAGTGGTGGTGTCTAATGTGGACTAAACTAAATACCTGAGGATCGAGAGACCAGCTGTTAAGAAAATTGTCACTGTTTACACGCAACAAACTACTTGAAAAAAAGATTTTGGAAAAGAACTCATTGAACTTAAAAAACCAACAATTTGTTGTGACTTCAATGCTCAACAGAAAAAAAAAAGTCAACTGTATTTCCAAAGGGGGAAGTCACTACTCATTCTCCCCTGGGCCCATTTATAATTTTTGACTCTGGTCTAGAGGGCCCAATTTTGCCATTAAGACATTATTCCTGTGTTCATTTCCCCACCATACCTATATGGACATTCTGGGGACCTCTAAATTTAGGAAAAATATAGCTGGAAGTTTCTGTTCCCCAAAATACTGGAAACCAGTGCTATTTAATTAACTTCTTTAAACATTTATGGAGTATCTAGTATGTGCTGGGTTTTCTAGTAGGTACTAGAGGTTCACAGGTGAACAAGAAATCATTCCTGCTATGAAAGAGCTCACAGTCTGGTCGAGTCAATGAGAATATGGAAGCATCATTCTTAGGTAAGAGACTATGGAAATAGAGCTAAAAAGCAAAGCACTGTGGGAGCACAGGAGAGGGAGTGAGCTATTTTCATTGTGTGAGTTGTTGAAGTGAGGTGGGGGCTAACCTGGGTATAGAGACATTGTCGTTGCTCCTCCTGCATCTATCATCCTCACTTCCCCCTCAGTGGGTGACAGACATGTGACTGGATGGGATTGATCTCATCCTGATGCCAGGAGTGGGTGTTGTCCACCCAAAATGCCAGTATTACTCCTATGGAGAAACATTTTTCTAAGCTAATAAGAGATATCTCATTCTGTACTGGTTCAGGGAGTCCAGGTCTAAGCCAGCCAACTCACAGCATTCCCCTGGCCATTAGTGTGGCCCAATTAGAACAGAGCTCTGGGCTTTTGTTCAATGGTAATGGGCAAGCATCTCTTCTGTCCCTCACTGGGCATGAATGAAGAAGCACACAAAGCTCCAATTTCTGCTAATAGCCTTCTTATGACCATGAGTGGAGCCTGCTTGAGGATAAAGCCAGCAGAAGGGACAGAAGAGAGGAATGATGGAAAAACAATTGAGCCCCTGATGACATCAAGACATTTGACCAACTATCCTGAAGATTGTCCTTTCTCTAGATGTTCTAGTTCTCTAGATATTGATTATAAATCAATAAACACCCGCCCTCCCTCTTTTCTTTGGGATAAGTCTTGCTATCCTAGTGAGGCTGGCCTCGAACTCCAGGACTCAAGCAATCTTCCCACCTCAGCCTCCCAAGTAGCTGGGACTACAGGCATGCACCATTATTCCTGGCTTAAATTCCTTTATTTTAAAAGACAGTTTCCATTGAGCTTCTTTTATTTATAATTTGAAAGCATCCTAAATCGTACAGAGGGGCCTCAAAATGAATAGGACTTCAATGGGTAGGGGATGGAGAAGAAAGGGATATTCCAAGTAATAAAAATAGCTTAAGCAAAGGTATTAAGAATAAAAAAAAACGTAGCAAATGTGCGGGTCCGTGTGTGTGTGAAACATAAGGTGTTTATGGGGCATCTGTAGTGAGGGAGCAGTCTATTCAAACACCCTGTTTCTAATTGAAGAAGAAGAAAGAAAGAAAAGGAGAGGCGGGAATAGAGAACCTAAGAAGGTTTTTCTAGTGGTAACTTCAGATTGTTAACGGCACTGAATAACTACATTGATACATACAAAGAGAACACTGCCAATGATTTTTGTTTCTATTGTTCTTTCCAATATACTAGTATTTATGATCAAATACATGTAAAATGTTTTCAAAATTAACACATTGACTGCCACACTAGAAAAAAAAATTGTTTCCTTGGGGCCACAGTGTTTTATTATGAAAATAGAATAAAAACATCAAAAACAAAATGATCCTTTCAATTTAATGAAAAATTTATTGTTTTTTATTGTTTTCTGTGCATGAGTTATAAGCAACTTGAAAAGTAGTTCATGCAGCTCAAGGCAAAGAGAAGTATGAGTTATAAATGCTTCATGAAGCCTGGGCTCAAAACTAGTGTGAGTTAAATACAACTCACATGGCAGTGAATGCGTTAAATTTGTGGTAAATTTACCCATTTCAAGAAAACAATTTCAATTATATACAGTACACTAAATTGTTAGTGCAACTATGATGTATATAAAGGGTTTTTCCATGTTAAAGCTTTATTGTAGGTAGAGGTGAGTATGGAGACACCATTACTATTGCTGTTAAAGAAGAAAATATGTACTGAATTATTCTACCTTTGGAATTTGCAACTGTCTTGTGTGTCTGTGTTTTCTTGGAATTCAGTGAGGTCTTAAACAAAATAAGGAAATGTAATTAGGGGAGTTTTATGGTGATGGGTTAATCATATTTATATTTGGTATATTTGAGTCTAAATGCTAATTTATACATGATCCTGTACCAGGAAAATTTATAAATTAATCTAAAAAAGTTATAGTCCTTGTTTTCAAGATGCTTGAGATCTTACTAAGAGCATGATGCTATATAGAGAACAGAGGATGTAAACATATAAAGATATTTTTTAATCAAAAGAAATGTTATATATTGTTCATGGGGTAATTTTGGGAGTCTCTTTTCCATACCAGGAAAGATAAAAGAAAAAAGTAGAAATAAGAAAGTCAACATCAGAAAGAGAAAGTCAAGAGAAAAGAAGCTTCCTAAAGGGAGAGAAAGGATTTCATACAAGCAAATTTTTAAAAAGGGTAGTGCCAAGAGGTAGAATGCACTACTTCTGGGTTCTCACAGTGCATCTGGCTATTGCTTTGTATCTCTTCCAACATCAGCCTAAAAGCCACAACATTTTAAGGAGAGGGCAGGCTCAGGATTCCCTTATCAGTTGTCTACTTCCTTAAATGTGCACCTTCACTAGGAAACCCATCTCACATACGTTCTTGGAATACAAAATGCATATGGAGGTGGTCCTGGAAAAATGCTATCATTGATTACTTTTATTTCAACCCTTCTTTGAAGTTCATTCGGAAATCAGATGGTAGGAAAGCTAAATGAGGTTTAGATAGCTTCCCATCCATACAATCTATATCTAAATTTATTCAGGTACTTTGATTGTTTCTCCATTTTCATTATTGTTGTTCCTAAGTGTAATAAATTAACAGGATGGCAGAAATTTTGTCGAAGCATCAAATCTAAGCTAAATCTAGTATGGGTACAATGTTTTGTTTTGCTTCTATCCAGAAGCTTTGGAATGGTTACAAAATTCATAATATTACCATACAAAGAAAATGAGGATAAAACAAAAAATATTCAAGCTTATCATTTACAATATATATGAGGAATATAAGTGTATGGAAAAAAATTGTGAAAAGCCAAAGTAAACTTGCAATGGCAATGGTGTGTGTATGTGTGTGTTCATGTATTTGTATGTGTGCATGTAAGAAAGAGAGAGAGAAAGAGAGAGAGAAAGAGAGAAACACAGTAGCTATCTTCATGCATAATACATTTTAGGAATTTAATCCTTGTCCCATTAGGAAAAATCTTGTCCTTTCAGATCATAAATTCTATACATTAATAAAAGCTAAAAGAAAAGATTAGAGGATGATGGCATTTTTAGACAGTAGTCTCCATCCTCTTCATTTGCCAGTAAATAATTAAAACTCCTCTTTACTTCTCCTCAAAAAAAAGATGATTAAGTAGTTTGATTATTTAATAAAAGTCTATCAACATTCTAAACAGTTATAAGTTCTCATTAAAATTGATTTATTTTTATGCTTATTAATTCTCCTGTTAACATAAGATTAGTTGGCAGCATTCAAAGCCACAAATTATTTTTCTATGTTGTCAATAGTAATTGTGGTGTATTCAGAATAAATAGGAAAAAGAAGTCCAATTACACTTGAATTAAGAAAAATTAATAAGACATATAAATAATGTTCAAGTTAATTTTTTATATAACCAATTTCCCTTCTGTTGGAAAACTTATAGAGTAGTATACAGATTCCCAAGGACTAAACTGAAAGTAAACTTCATCTGGAAATTGAGGAATTTGAGAAAGGAAGAACCACTTGTACCTGGATACTGGTCAGAGTTGTGTACTGGTAAGCCTTGACCACCAGGTAATTGGCTTCCAGGTCTATGAGTCCCAAAATCATATACTTCCACCATCTTCGTCGTAAGATTGCCAAGAGGTTTTCTTCTCCTGTGTTATAAAGTTAAGAAGAAATGGGTTAGGTTCTTGACAAATAACAAACTATATATTTAGAAGGATTCTAAAATGTTGTAGCATTACATTTTTTTCACCATAATCTTAACAAATATTTAAACAAATCAATCAATTTACCAGAGACTCATATGTGTTTATTTAGAAAATGGTCTTCATCGTAGATTTTGGCTTATTGAGTTAGTTTCTATGTCAGAGTAAGACTGGGCAGGTTATTAACTCACCATGCAAGACATTTACTTGTGAACATATGAAGGAAAAAATAATTACACCATGAAAAAATTAAAGGAAAGGTGTGCCAGAAAGGCTGAATAAACACACACATTCCAAACTATACTAAATTTCATGATTGTGGTAAAATAGATACACATGAAAAGAATGCAACCAAATACAAAAAAATTTCTCTCAATGGCAGATCTGTAGTAAGAATCTGAGATGCTGTCCTGAGTTCTTGAGCCGCTTGAACAGTGTATGCACTCTGGTGATGTGTGGGTGACGGGGAGAGAGAGGAAGTTCGGGGTCACTCTCAGATGGAAAGGAGTGCCATTTGACCATGTCTCAATGTTGCCAACAACTATAATATTCACTGTCTTGCCTCTTAAACTGGTAGCATCAGAACAGACTTTGAATCTCTTAGTTCTTCATCCTCATTTTCACATATATTTTGGCCCTGAGATAAACCTTATTTCTTGACATGGGGCAATCATGATTACTAACAATGATAACTCTCTTTAGCCAACCTGTGAGGTCTTCATAGAGGATGTGGGATGTGCAGAAACTCTGAGAAAATGGTGACCGTTACCTTATTTGTGGCTGTATAACAAATTATCCCTTAACCAGAGCTGTTTAAAACAATAAATATTTATTATCTTACAGTTTTAGGGGGTCAAGAATCTGGGTACAGTGTAACTGAGTGTTTCTGACTTGAGGTCTCCCAGTTAGTTGCAGCCAAGCTGTTAGCCAGGAATGCAGTGTCATCTGAAGGATTGACTGGGAGGGATCTCCTTCCAAGCTCACTCACATGGATGTTGGCTGGCCTTGGCCCCTCACCTCATGGGCCTGCCTCAAAACATGGCAGTCAGTTTACCCCAGGATGAGAGCAGAAAGAGGGAGGGAGAGAGAGAGAAAGAAGAAGGAGAAGGAGGAAGAGGAGGAGGAAAGGGAGGAGGGGGAGGAAGAGAAGGAGGAGGAAAGGAAGCAAGAACACCAAAGATGTAAGATTAGGTTTTCTATAACCTAATTCCAAAAGTAACACTTCTACCCTATTCTATTCTTTAGCAAAGGGTCAATAAGTCCAACCCCACTCAAAGAGAGAGAATTTCATAAGGGTGTAAATATTAGGAGGCAGGGATCATTGCAGGTTATTCACAGGCTGCCTACCCAGTGACACACACCTTTAGTGCTATGGCTGTTATTTGGCTAGT